>MU253858.1:0-68021 GCA_019669825.1 Calycina marina | reverse complement strand
AGGTATCTAGGGACCGCAGACACAGGAGGACAGTTGGTCGCCGGGTCAGAGCCTTATATTAAAGTCACAAACAAAGCACTTCTGTCAACGGATATTTATATATGCGTAGGTAGAAGCCAGACGGCTTAGTGGAGGAGGTTGCTGGTTACACTAGTGTGATGAAGTAGGCTGCGTCTCCTGAGGTAGACGCAGCTTGGCAACTGGTGCCAAAGCTGGGCCATTCCGGCATAGCTATC
This sequence comes from Calycina marina, assembly GCA_019669825.1. Taxonomy (NCBI): domain Eukaryota; kingdom Fungi; phylum Ascomycota; class Leotiomycetes; order Helotiales; family Pezizellaceae; genus Calycina; species Calycina marina. The sequence goes on along the minus strand of MU253858.1, from coordinate 67,785 downwards.
CAAACGGATGGCTGGAACCGTGTATGAAAAAATCAATCAATCAATCAATTAATCAACTACTACTACTACTACTACTACTATCTTAGTCTTTATGTCTTTACCCATCAATCCTTCCAATAGGTTATGAGGCCCGTAGCAAGTGTTGAACCACTACTCGATAAAACACTCAGTACCTTACCAGCAGAATCTGGAACCTCTACGAATCGAAACCTTGCCACCAGAAGTCTGGAAGCTCTATCGACCTGCTTGCCAATCGAAGTGGAAGCCGCAGAAGAGTGAAAATCATATAGTCAACACACTACATTTCCCTGTGCAGAATTCATCCTTCTAATACTTATCTCGTTCAAGCTTTGGGCTTTCCTAATTCGGTCCTCCAAGAAGTTTTCTACTTCCTCATCGTCGGACTTAGCTGCCGATTCTTCTGTCAAAATCGTAGCTAGTTAGACAGTCGGCTCCTGATCTTCAGGTTTTCCTAGAACTTCGGCTCGTCGTTGTCCCCCCCTCAATTCCTTTGACAAACGATCAGAGGTGAGTGTTGTCTGATGCTGATACTTCTGTCTATCATCTTCATCAGCTTGTGCCCGATCTCCAGGTTTCCTAGTTAGAGCGTCCGCCTTCTCATTCTTCTTTTCAGGACAGTACTGCCTGCTACCGTGCAGATAAAGGGCCATCTAAGCGAATTTTCAAAACCCTGTGTTTCTCTCAACTAATACATACCTACATATCTCCACTAATTCTGAAGCTAATCACAAGCTAATTATATCTATAGAATCGTCAGTCTCTCTTCTTCATTGCATGTAAGAATCTTAGTACTCGGGCAAAATTGACTACAATATTATGTCTGCCACCCATCTGCCGCGATATAAGCCTCAATACGGTGGCTCATAGTCTGATACAAAGCATCGAATCTAGCCTTGGGAATTGCTGCCCATCACACTTTAAGGGCCTCTAAAATGTCTTCTCGGTCCTGTTCTGTCTTTACTTTTGACGCTGAAAGCTCGGGGTACATCTCTGTAAAAGGCTTTTTGAGGAGATCCCCGATATGCTCGGTTGGGTTCAAATCAGGGGAGTAAGGTGGTCAATCGATACGAGTTATACCAAGCTCTAAGAACCAATCCCAGGCCTTACAGGCAATATGGATCGGGGTATTATCTTGCATAAATACATAGCCCGGATCATCTAATTCCTCGTACCAGGGGCCAACTTGTGCGTCCAGGGCCTCGATATGTGAGTTTGCGGAGTACCTATGCTTCTTGACTTATAATCTCGGTCCATAACATACAGTTCCGACCTCCCCGTGGTCTCAAAAACACCCCCAGACCATATCTGATATACCTTTCGCAGCTGTATAGGTCTGAACGATACCTCGGTTCCATTTCTGAGCAGGGGTATGAAATGCCTATTCTTATTTTTACCCAGCCCCCGCTCTACCGAGCACTCGTTACTCCACATATATAACCCCCATTCCTCATGAGTTATATTCCGTCATCGTATACACCAAGCAAGCCTCGCGGTAGCGTGTTCTTCTGTAAGCTCAGGTCTTCTCTTAGCTCTCCAATTGCGTATATTGTGTTTCGTAGCTCGCTTAATAGTAGCCGGAATATTTCATCCACTGAGCCTCGCGGACCTCCTGGTACGTATTCTTTGGGTTATTGATAATATGGCGAACTTGTGATCGTAGGTCTCGTATAGCGTAAGTTTTTGTAGTACCTGGACGAGGTTGAGAGAGTCCTTCCGGGCGGAGATGTGCGAGGGCAAGGGTAGACCGTACGGCCGCGCAAGACACTTTGAGGAGGGTCTGAATACCCTTGGCTTTTACGCCATCAGAATAAGCCTGTTCGATACAACCTCTCTTGCATGGGTTAACATATTTCCCACGAGTCTTATTCCTAAAGTGAGCACCGAGGGGAGTACGCGAAGGAGGCATTTTGCTGTAAGATTAATAGGTAAGAGAAAGATGTGACGCGAAAATTCGCGCTTTTACGCGTTTTCGGCTAATTAATCTGACCAAGTACGAAAGGGGGTTTTCAGTGGTTCTCGCGCACCCCCCAGATTCTGCCGGTTTTTATAGCTATCTACAGTAAGGATCTACCATTACAAAGTCCCCCTTTCTACAATCTGACCTTTTCTAGCCTTTGAGGCATTGTATCAACAAACCTATTGACAGTCTCAATAGATATCTCAATCTCCCAAGTATCTGTTACTGCTTTCTTCAAGTCCTCAAGAGTCCAATTGCCCTGAGAATTACTGTTCCTTAGTCGTTGCTTTAGAATCCTCCAAATATCTTCAACCGGATTAAGGTCTGGCGAGCAAGGAGGCCAATCGATTGAGTATATATGGCACTCAAGTCTCACGGCTTTACAGATTCCATGATTTTGTCGGGTATCTGTTTTCCCGTGAGCTTTGCTGTTATCCTCCACGCAAAAGAAGTCACCTGGTTGCTCGAACATCTCTTTGAGAGGGCCTTTAAGGATTTGATCTGCGTACTTCTTCTGAGTAAAGCCTTTTCCTTCTCCTTCGTATGAACAGAAGTGAATCTTCCATTTATATCCATAGCCAATTGCCGCCCAAGCCATAATTGACTTATGTCCCGAGTGGAACGTGAATTGAATGCAATCCAGTCTCCTTTCCCCTCGCCGGCGAAGCAATTTCCGTCTCCGTAACAGATCTGTTCAAGTTATTGTTTCGTCTGTAAACCTTCCTCGTCGCCAGTATTCGTGTGTTCGGTCCCAGTTAGCAATTGCAAAGCTCCAGCGCTTTAGCTTGTTTGCTTTCGACAAGAAAGGTTTACAATCAGGAACGTGGTAATGATAACCGTGTCGTTCAGAAGCTCGCAAAAGAGTAATATCTGCACAATCGAGGTGGAAGTGCTCACGGATTTGCTTGAGAGTAAGAACTCGACGATCATTATAGCCTGTAAACCATTGAATTATCTCTTGAACTTGTTTATCAGAGATTATCAGAGGAGCGCCAGGAGCCTTTGCTTATCGATCAGGTCTACCGACAAAGTATCGTGCTGAAGAGCGAGGTATATTGAGCTTATGAGCAGCTCCGCGAACTGAATAGCCTTCATCTGGAGAGTCTTAAACCGCACGCGAGTTGGAGTATTATGTGTCAACGCCATTGAGATAATGCTTGACCAGCAGTAAATTGAGTGAGAGTGTCATTAATATGGTGTTGAGGGCATAGGTTCTACAAGCTTTGACAGCACTCACCGCCTTGCAAGGGGGGGCGAGAACCACTGGAAACCCCCATTTCGTACAAAGCAGCCGATGCTGGCTTAGTCCTAATCCGACAATTCAAGCTAGATCCACTTTGAGCCTGCCGGCGGGCTCGTGACAAGGATTTTGATATATCTCAACTGAATAGCTTCCGAACTTACTGCCATACCTGGAGGAACAGCCTGTTTGGAATCGCGCTCGCAATAGGAATTTCTTAATTCCGACCAGCTTTCTTTTCTATATAGATTCAAGTGGTCTCTCAAATGCATCAAAGTATATGAAAAGGCAACCCATTTGACTAAGGTTCCGAAATGCTAGTGCCAGTCCCCAATTCACAGTACACAGGAATGGTACTTCTCCAAATCCTCGTGGCCATGGTTATGGCCCAATTATGCGAATCGAGATATGTCATGTATCTGACTGGGTATGCAATATAAAATCCTCAAACTCGAGATGTTCTAAAACTGAAAGGCAACACAACATCATTCCCGAGCCAAGACTTGCAGCAAACATCACTCATGTAGCACTAGCTTTCATGCCATCTTCAAGGCTCAACGAGCCAATCACTCCATTAGAGTGGCCTCTCTTCACTACTGTCGAAGCCGTGAGGAATCAATTTGCTAAAGGCACCTCTGTCATGGTAGCCATTGGTGGTTGGGGAGACACCCAAGGCTTTTCCACAGCTGCGGCTACAGATGAAACTCGAAGACTGTTTGCTAATAATGTGAAAGCTGTAGTCGATATAACTGGCGCTGATGGTGCGTTCTCCTGCTCCCTTGTAGGCATCATATTCACCATACACAGGCGTAGACGTGGACTGGGAGTATCCCGGGTATGTTTTGCTGCCCTATATCTCTATCTTATCAACTAACAAAGGCCAGTGGAAACGGCGAAGACTACGGGCGAATCTCCAACTCTGAGAAAGCGTGGGAGATTGAAGCGTATCCCAAACTTCTCGCAGCCATCCGAGCTGCACTTGGCCCCGACAAAATCATGTCTGCAGCAGTCCCAGGACTACCGCGAGACATGCTAGCCATCACTAAAAACACTATTCCCAAGATCAGCAAGTCACTTGACTTCTATAACATTATGACGTACGACCTGATGAACCGTCGCGATTCTGTTACCAAGCACCACACCGGTATCCAGCTCTCTCTGGAAAGCATCGACGCCTACCTCGCAGCCGGCGTTCCTGTTGAGAAGATGAATCTCGGATTCGCATTCTATGTGAAGTGGTTCAGAACCGATCCTGGCGCAGACTGCGCGACACATCCGATTGGCTGCAAGACGCTACTGTTGGAAGATCCAGTCACTGGCGATGATCTTGGTCGTGCTGGAGCGTTCTCGTGGCATGATGAGGTGCCGCCTGATCTCCGGAAGTCGTTTAGTAAGGCCCTGAACGAGGCCAGGTATGATGATGTGGGTGGAGGGACTTACTATTCAGACTCGGAGGAGAATATTTGGTGTATGTGTATCCTCCTCATTGGACTCTTGCCAATGACTTCTTTGATATGTACTGATTTCATAAAGGGAGCTGGGACTCTGAAGCAGATATAAAACGGAAAATCTCCACGATTGTAGAGAAGAAGCGGCTGGGCGGTGTCTTCGCTTGGGGGCTTGGAGAGGACGCGCCGGAGTTCAGTCATCTGAAGGCATTAAACTCATATTTTGAGACCAAAGGCGGAGGCATTTTCAAAGATGAGCTCTAAAATGCATGTCTACACACCAGCTTATTACTTTCTTGATCCCTGTAGCTGTTGTGACTTCCACGACACTGCTCACAGCACATTTCATGCCATGATGGTACTTAGGGCTTGTATGCATAACTGCCAAGTTCAGTGAACTCAAATGGATATCTACCATACACGCGTTTTGAACCCCGGTATAAATAACACTCAACAATGCAAGTCCGTGACTTCCGCAGAAACACTCTGCCCCCCAACTACTTTCAGCTCCAAAGCGGTCTTCGGGTCTGATAAATGGAAAAAGAACATGTGGTATCAATAAACTTTCTGTTTTTCTGAAATGGCACGATTAAACAAGCGTAAATTCAGTACACCTACTCTGGTGGCATGGAGGATGCAGTGGCCTCAAGCCGCACCTCATAACGACATGCAGTGGTACCTGGTTGGTTTCCTCTCATACGTACTAAGTGGACATAAAGTCAATTGGAAGATTGATGACAAAGAACTCTCCGCAATTGTCGAATCTTTCTGACGCTGATGTCGGGAATTTATGTCAGTTACCAGCCAAGTCAAGGTATACTCGAATCATCGATCACTCGAGTACTTTGTGGTCACGAAGGTACCAAACTGCCAGGCAAGTCCGCTGGACGGAAGTCTTTTCGAGTTTCAAGTTCCAGATTGCTTTCACGTCCAGAAAAGGCAACGCCAAGGCTGACATACTGACTCGCAGAGAGCAGGATGGGAAGGCCCAAGAGCGAGAGAAGCTCGACAGCCGTTCTCGCACCCTTCTCGGAACAGCTCGCTTGGATTCTGGGATTAATGTTGATTTAGCCGTTTTCTATATATTTGTACGATCATGTTATAGTGAACATTGCGTTTGTTCTGGGGATCAATATAGAAATAGAGACTACTGGGTTCTTTAGATGTAAATATAGGCTTTAGCTGATCAACAACACGTCCCGTGGGCGTTGACAGCACCCCTCAATATACCACGGTTTTTGAAAGAATACAGTAACGGCGGTCCCAAATTATGAATTCCATGGTTTCTTGTACGTGCCGAAGGTCTACTATGCAATGAGCTAGACTTTCTGAATACAAAGGAAAGGATTCACTGATGCTCGTGAAGCGATTATATCAAATACAAACCAACTCTTGAAGTTCAATCAATATGATAGGCAACCAGTGGTCTATTGAGCTGGTTTGTGTTGTGTTAAACATATATGTGCATGTATATGGAAGGAAGCATAAGTCTCTGATGGATGTGGATGTGCCATTTGGCTTGGCAGAACGCTGCGCAAGGAAGTCAACGTTCAACATGTTACAGTCTCCATGAACAAAGAAGGACGTCATATAAATATTGGTTAGTATTTGCACAGGTACGAAATGGGTTGTGACAATGTGTCGTATTACCATTGGGGTCGGAATATCAGAGGTGTGGCTAACCTACTCCAACTTAGTCACGTGCTGACTCACCTCCACATATACCTGAGCTGGTATTCCAACAAACTAAGATTATTACAAGAAGAGAAGAGTAATGTGCTAACGCTCATTTCTACCAGAGATCCACGCTCAGGGAGCTGCAGAATCATGATTAGCAGTGGCACGGATCGCAACAGACTCGATTGTGGCGTGGCGCTGTGTTAAAGGCTCGAATCAGGTGATTTTCACACACTTATGAAGCTATTCACAACTTTATATGAGCCGCACGAGCTAACTCGTAAACCAACATAAAAGAGAGATTTGTTTAAGAATATATTCTCTCCTTGTAATCAATCAATTCAACCTAGTCGCAATTGTCAACGTCCCCGTACTTGCACTCCGTGCCTTGACAAGCTGGCTGCCAACGATCTTTGATTTTAGAGAAAGACTTGATTCATAGCATTTCGTGTCTGTGTACACATTTTGCAAGACGAAGTCATGAATCGATTGCAGTTGTGCATCTGTCAAGTCTAAGCAAGCAAGATCTACATTTATCTGACATGAAATGTTCTCTCCACAGCAGCTCTCCCAGAACATCACGAGTGAGCCCTCTCGGTACATGGACTAATCAAAAGCCAAGCTTGTACGCAATTCCGTACATCGTCTAGCCGTTAAGGCACATTTCCTTGGCTGTCTAACAGTGCGAGTCTTGCTGATGTGTTGATAACCCATACCGGTAGTCTATGGTTCTGGTAGAAGAGATTTCTTAGATCAGAGACGTTGGGTAACTTTAAGTAACGACCAGTAAGACACGAGACTGGGACAGCTCCTCAAAATATGGTGGACGTGCGGACTAGTGGAGAGATACAGTGATATCAACGAATCCAGCGCAAGCGAGAGCACAAGGACGCTGGAAGCTCGAGATCTGCTTGCCAACATTTTGAGATGAGATCGCCGCGTTGACGATCTTGGGAGAATATCTTGAGATGATATGGAGGAGCTTTATGTCTTGAATTGTAAATTATGTGGATTGCTGAAGCTACGGCTAAGGTTTCTTCACTTTCTTCCCTTGATAGAATCATCATTATTTTCGGAAAACAGGACTAGATAGCACTAATCTCTTCGCTCGTTGAGCACAGTACTACAAGGGAAAAGCCTGTCGAGACTCGAGACTCAGTAGCATCTATCTCAGCGCCAGCAGAGCTGTGTGAGTATCTAATGTAGCATACAGCGAAGAGACCAGATAGACGGACCAAGTGAGAAGAATCAGGATCAACTGCAGCTTGAAGTATGTCAATGGTCTCGGAAAGAAATCATTCTGAATCTCAGTTAAGGAAGTGTCTTGTTTCATCCACTGAAGAAGGCGGGGATGACTAAGCCGAGGCCATCACGTCACGACATTCTCGTGTAGAGTGAAGCGCGTAAACCTAGGCTGAGAACTTCTCAGCGCGTCCGCACCTCACAAAACCAGCAATCATGGCCGCAACAAAGGGAGAAAAGCCCGGAGAGTCTTCCATGGCAGCTGCGAAGAAGACGCTCAAGCCCAGTGCCAACGGAATCACGAATTACGAACTGCCATGGTACGAAAGCTCCAATAATCCAGAGTACGTAGCACTGACTATTGAAGGGTTGAGAAATACCGTCCTGTCTTTCTCGACGACATAGTAGGGAATACAGAGACGATAGAACGACTGAAGATCATCGCGAAAGATGGAAATATGCCGCATGTTATTATCTCTGGTATGCCTGGTATTGGAAAGACGACCTCTGTGCTGTGTCTAGCGCGACAGCTGCTAGGAGATAACTACAAAGAGGCCGTCCTGGAGCTGAATGCAAGTGACGAAAGAGGTGAGAAGAACTGGAACACCTGTAGAGTCCGCAGCTAAGAATAGCACAGGTATCGACGTAGTACGGAATCGCATCAAGGGCTTTGCGCAGAAGAAAGTCACACTTCCACAAGGAAGACAGAAGCTAGTTATTCTCGATGAAGCAGACAGTATGACTTCAGGCGCACAGCAAGCACTTCGCAGAACGATGGAGATATACTCTGCAACTACACGATTTGCATTTGCATGCAATCAGTCGAACAAGATTATCGAGCCTCTGCAATCGAGATGTGCTATTCTACGGTATGCGCGATTGACGGACGCACAAGTGGTCAAGAGGTTATTACAGATCATCGAAGCGGAGAAATGCGAATACAGCGAAGACGGACTAGCAGCATTAGTATTCAGCGCCGAAGGCGACATGCGACAAGCCATCAACAACCTGCAATCGACGTTTGCCGGCTTCGGTTTCGTGAGTGGCGACAACGTTTTCAAAGTCGTTGATTCACCACATCCGATTAAAGTGCAATCCATGATCAAAGCATGCTACGAGGGCAACGTGGAGGGAGCGTTGGACACGTTGAAGGAGCTGTGGAATCTGGGATACTCGAGCCACGATATCATAAGCACGATGTTCCGGGTCACGAAGACGATACCGTCGCTCAGTGAACACTCGAAGCTGGAGTTTGTCAAGGAAATTGGGTTTACGCACATGAAGATACTGGAGGGTGTGCAGACGTTGTTGCAGCTTAGCGGGTGTATTGCGCGGTTGTCTAAGATCAATATGGATAAGAGGAAGTTTATAGCGAAAAAATGATTTAAGATTTGGGATGGGATATTGGCGTTTGGAGCGATCACAAATGATATGATTGTTCATAGCAGATGGTTGTACAGGTAGCGAAGACAATACTGAATGGTTCAATTTCCATGGATACCTCATTTGGATGATTTCTTCTGCGGAGGAACTATAGGTTCCTGGTATTCTTGCTCATATGCTTCCCAAGCTGCCCTGTCTCTCACCATCCTCTTATGCATTCGTACTTTGGCTTCATACTCTCGTATCCTGTGGTCTGCTTCTATGCAGGAGCCCATGATCATACCTGGATTATTAGTATCTGCCTTAACATTGAGTGGTAGTTTGTCTTACTAGACATCTGAAGATACCTGCAGTTTATCAGTGAATGCTATGAGCCAATTGATGTAGTACACTTACACCTTGAACTGGAACGTCAGTCCTCGATATATAGGAGAGAGACTGTATCCAATTCCTCCTAGAACTGCAGCAGCAGCTCCCCACTGCCCTTCCTGTCAGTCTTGCGACTCATATGTTGGATCAGATGTAGCTTCCTACCTTTGCAGCTCCAACTACAGCTCCTCTGCCAGCTTCCCAAGCTGCATCATTTGCCTCATCACTCTTGAGCCCCCCAGATATGTGCATCTCGTCGTCAATTCATTCGTAGGTATCGATTGTCGCTCTCGATATTCAAATGAGCTTGAGACGTCATTGACACCCCGAAGTTTAACCGAATGCTCTCCAAAAAATCACCAAAACCTTTCACCACCGCTCCTCTTCCTCTCACAGAAAAAAATGGTAGACGACACAAAACCCCCACGGATGCGCTCAGCAGCGCTATCCCGCGACACAAACGAAACGAAGATCCAGCTCGCAATCAACCTCGATGGCGGCGCATTCCCAGACACTACAGATGCACGACTCACAAACGGCACGGACAGCCATGCCAGCCAGGCCTCGAAGTCACAGACGATTGCGATCAATTCGGGTATTGGGTTCTTGGATCATATGCTGCACGCGTTGGCGAAGCATGCGGGCTGGAGTCTGGCGCTGAATTGTCAGGGAGATTTACATAGTACCTCCCTCTCTCCTGCTGGATTATGTACAAAGAAAATGAATGGAGCTAACGACCTAACATAGTCGACGATCACCATACCGCTGAAGACGTCTGCATTGCACTCGGTAGCGCCTTCAAAGACGCCCTCGGCGTGCCCATGGGTCTTGCCCGCTTCGGCTCCGCCTACGCACCGCTTGACGAAGCGCTCTCGCGCGCCGTCGTCGACCTCAGCAACCGTCCCTTCGCAGTGATAGAGCTAGGGCTGAAGAGAGAGAAGATTGGAGATCTGAGCTGCGAGATGATCCCTCATTGCATGGAGAGCTTTGCGCAGGCGGCGCGCATCACGATGCATGTGGATTGTTTGCGGGGGTTCAATGATCACCATCGCGCCGAGAGCGCGTTTAAGGCGTTGGCGGTGGCGATTAAGATGGCGACGAGTCGGGTGGCTGGGAAGGAGGGCGAGGTGAGTTTCCTAGTTTTGAGGGGGGGGGGGTTTACTAATTGTGTGGTAGATACCGAGTACGAAGGGCACGTTGAGTACGTGAAACGAGGTGAAGCAAATGAAGACATATGACCATTTCTGAAGCATCAGACATCTACCGGAGTGCCTTGGGCTTGTACAGTAGGGTGTGACACGTAAGAACAACAACATAGCTATATGGATCACATTCGCATTGTCAAACTTGATGGAAGACTCTCAAAGACATCTAGGTCGTGAAGCCGTATGTTCTGATCCTACGCATCTGAAGATCTGATCCGATGTTCTGTTACAAGGTCGGTGTTATAGACCATACTCTCTACCAGCACTTATCTACATGGTCACCGCGCTCCCCTGTCAATGGAAGCGTCCGCACCGCCCTCCTCTCAGATCAATCACTTGTTTTCATAGTATCCATTGTGTTTTCACCAATCCCATGTTACTCGGCGATGCGTTGACATAAGGAATGTATATGACTCATCTTGAGTTTGAAAGGTGACATTGGTCCAGTTTCGGCGTTGATATTCTGGCTCGCGAACTAATATTGTGGAAGATGATTCTGAAGTTCACCACGAGCTCGAATACGAGAGGGGTTATATCGGCACTATATGCATACTAATGTGGTGTCATAACTAGTTTGGAAGACGTCGTTTCCCTTCCTGCGAGCTCTTCCAAAGGTAGCTGCGAGGGATTGCGTCACGCATTCGATTGCCTGTTCTAGCCACCTCGCCATCCTGAGGCAGGCACACACAGACCCAACGCGGAAAGTGTCAACTTCTTTTTCTTGAAGTAGTGATGTTGGCCATCTTATCCTTCCACCCTTTCTCATTCTCACCACACCAGACTTTCAGGCTCGATGCATCTGGGCAAGTGTGCAGAGCATCGCCAAGTGGAGGAGCTAACTTTTCTCTAGATGAGCTACACCTTTGTTCTGTGAAAGAAGATCACAAGTCACACTTCGCAGTCTTTTTGCAATAGCTGTATCAAGGTATGCAATTATTAAAGCTATAAAAGACTAAAAGAATGCTTCAGAACGACTCCCGCGCTATGCAATCATCTATTTTCATCAAGTCATCCACCACTCAACACCACCAAGCACAGCACAGCTCATCGTTAGCACTCAGCGACGAGCCGCAATCCCACAAGTAGTCAAACACTCGCTCACCCCCTTCGCAATGCTCGCCGGGATGTTCTTCCTGAACTTATCCACATCAGCACCGTCAATCGCTTGCCCAAAAGCCGCCTGAACCACCATATCATCAAATGCAAACAGCTCATCGGCAACCTGTCCCGTACCGAAATCTTCACTATTAAACGAGGCGATAAACGTCGCGTTATCACACGAAGGGTTGAATTGCGTATGTACGCTGCCCTGGTAGAACGGCGTCATCTGAAACGCTGACAGCTCAGTCCTGATGACTCGTCGTCCAGACGTTGCGTTCCCTGGGACATTGAAGACGCCGTTCTCAGGCAGCATTTCGGTGATGACTTTCCCTTCCACCACGATTTGAAGCTCCGTCGCGCGAGGATGGATATGTGGCGTGTTGAACCCGCAGGGGCCAAGGAATCCGACTGCCATGCCTGAGCTGGTGCCGACGAGCGCAGGAAATGTCTTGCGGTTGGCGGCGAAGAGGTCGCCGCCTTTGCCGCCGAGACCTTTGGGCTGGTTGAAGTCGAATTGGAATTGTGTGTTTGAAGGGAGGAGGGCGTAGCGGTCGGCTGCTGTGTCGGCGAGGAGGAGCTTTTGGGTGAGGAGAGTGTCTTTTGGCGATGCGGCTGATGAAGTAGAGGAATCTGAGGTTGCTGCTGCTGCGTATGAGGCGGTTATGGTTATGCTTGGGGCTGCGTCGTCGCGTGCTGCAAGGGGAGTTGCGTATGTGGAGGTAGCCAGGATGGCGGCGATGACGGAGGTCGTGAATTTCATGGTTTTTATGTTTTGGAGGAACTAATTGAGCAAAGAAAATCTATGTTGATGTTGGGGAATGAGAATAGGAAAGAAAAGCGATCCAAGGAAAAGACTAGGAAATGATGATATTGTGTTGTACTGAATGGATGGAGAACAAACTCTTGGGACATTAGATGAACATATATACCATCACCTTCGCCTACCAATACCTAAAAAGGAAATTCCATTCAACATGGCTATGTGCTTACCTGTTTACCCAACACACCCTTTTGGTGTTCTGGAAACAAAGTCTTCCGAAGCAGGGGAGTTTTGTCAGTCGCTTAATTTAGGGGGTGAGATTCCAGCTCATTGGCTATTACAAGGTTTCCAAATAATGCTGGCCAATGAACTGGCAAGCCAGAAATAACGGTCATGGCTCAGCCTACCCCCCGGCTTGGGACAGACGAATGAGATGTGCTGATGGTAGAGGATATATGCACAGCGTTTACCGGCTCTTGAAACTTCCGTAAAGCTGGTAAGCGCTGGCCGCAGTATGTGGTGCTTTTGGTATGGAGGTGTGACGAAGTTCTTGCTCTACGTTTAGGTTGTCAGCTGCTGTCGTAAGGCAGATGTGCAGAGAGCCTAGGTCCTGGCGAAAAACAGCTTGAAACGAGACGAGTTATTTCTGAACAAGTACCAAAGCAGTGATTACTTTCCTTAACTGGCAAGCAGGCTAACAGACGAGTTTCTTGATAATGATTCTTGTACGTAGAGATCTCGTCGACTGTTGTGCCAATCTATTCTAGGCGCAACTTGAGTAAAAATCTATTGAACAGCTTATCCCAGTGGTAGATACACTCTATGCATGCTGTCACCAAAGCCGAACCCTTATACAACATATGGTACAAAGCATAATCCCCTACAGTTGACATCGCAAGCAGTGAAGCTCGCACTTACCTCCCCTAATCTACAGCACTCTCATTTTCCTTCTCCTTTCCCTCCATCTCACATTTCGCCCCCACGAACCCTCCTCTTCTGTGTATCATCTCTTCCCCAAACACCTGCACAGGTATCTCCATATCCAACTCATCCCTTCCCTTTCTCCATCTCCGTCCACTCTTCGCCAAGTCCTTAAGACGCTTCATAAAGACATTGTTATAGCTCGTCGGATCCTGCTCGTCATCCTCATCAAAATGCAGGCTCTCGTATCGTCTCCTCTTACACGCTTCATACAATAGCGCCGCACGGTCTTTCTTGTCGGCGCCCATGGAATCGAGCGCGTACTCAATCGTCCATTTCTGGCCTTGGGTGAGGGATTGTGGACGCGCAACGTATTCGCCGTTGATTTTATTACGGATGGTGAGTGTCATCGCGAGCAGTTCAACGGGTGACTTGGGAGTGGTGTCGGTGGGGAGGATCTCTTCGGTAGGCTCGGGGGCGGTGGATTTTGTGCCCAAGAGGTCGTAAAGGTCATCTAGAGAGTGCTTTTCTGGTGAGCCAGCGAGGTTTCCGCTCGTTTCGGTAACGTCGGTGTCTTCTGTGAGAGTTGAGTCCGTATCCGATTCAGATTGTATACTTGACTCTTCGCTGGAAATTTCTTCCATCATGTCACCAGCAAGACCTTCGGCGGAATCATTGCTGGTGGTGGATGCGATATCATCCGTAAGCTCCCCATTCTGAGAACTGCTATCAGCATTTTCCAAGAAGCTCTGGTCTTGCCGGGCGATCTCCTTCGAAGTGTCCTGTGTGTGTTGCTCAGGCAAGCTATCGATGGGGACGTTGTCCTCGAGGATGGCAGATTCCTCGAGTGTTGGTTCATCCTTGTCTTCAGCTTGTTCCTCAGGAGAATCTTCGAGTTTCGCCTCTTCCTTTGCCTTGACGCTTGTGGCTAGATCCTCGAGAAGAGCAGATTCATCAGGATCAAGCACTTCCTCCTCAGCGCCTATGTTGACATTGCCACTCACCTCTATCGTCTCTTCGATCTCCTCATCGCCTTCTTCCTCGCCAACTATCTCTTCTCCGGCCTGTTCCTCTATCTCTGCATCCTCATCTTCCTCTACAACGTCGTCGTCATTCGGCCCTTCGGCATCACCGATCAAAGTTGTCTCGTTAGCTTCTTCCGAGCTGCTTGAATCCTCGCTCATTGTAGCCGACATGACAAGCGACTCAATGCACTTCCCTTTCTCGTCAGGTGACAATTCGTCCCAGTGCTCACTCTCTTCCAGCAAGTTCTCAGCTAATGATCTTATCTCCTGGATGTCCATCTCATCCTCACGTACGCTCTCTTCAACCATAATGCGCAGCGTCTGCCATTCAGCGTCCTTCTTCTGCTCAAGTGTCTTTACCTTATCTTTCGGAATGATGCCAAGCACTTCCTCCTCGAATTTACCCAACTCCTCCTTCTTCGAATTTTGGATCTCATCAATCTGCTCCTCCGTCATTGGTTCTGCGAAGATATACATGAAAGGGGTTTCTCCAGGTCGTGTCTCAAAGTGCAGACGCACAGATTGTTCAGGATACTTGGTTGTGACGTTATCGAGTGTCTCATTCAGCAGGTTCAAGCTCGCCAAAAACTCTTGATCTCCAATAGCTGTATCCTCGGTGCCGTGGAGTGCAAGATCCATCTCATTGAGGCTGATGTATTGAAATCCAAATATGCGTTCAGTGTTATGGAAAGCCACAAAGATGCCGTCCATACGACCCATTCGTACCTGAAGCGAGTACTTCAAGAAGGCTGCTCGGGTCATGTCGTAGTATTCTCGTTCATATGACTCCAGTTCTCCCGTAGAGTTTCGGATCTCATAGCCACTAGCGTTTTTCCAATCTTTGGTATCCATACGAACGGATATACAGGCTCGAGTTTTGAGGTCGAACATTCCAGTTCCTGGAAGTCTAGGATCGTAGGCATCAAGCTGGGATCTGAGGAGGAAATCGCCAATAGTAGAGTAGTGAAAGGTTTCAGGTTCATGCCGAGCTTCTTCCGGTAACTCGTCGGCGTTGGACATAAGATACTTCTCATACTCATGTTTGGGGAGAGTGAGGAGTTTCTCCATAGACTTTCCCAGCATCATCAATATGGTCGAGCTGTCGTATTGCTTATCCGCATCAATGGCGTAAGCTCCATCTCGCCATCTAAGGAATACTGCTGCAGGTCCTCGTTGCAAAGTTGTGAAGGTGTTGAACTCGACTGGGAAACCACGAGAAAGCATTGTTGTGGTGATTGGACGCCATTGTGACAGCAGGAAGTGGAAATGTGCTAGAGCCGAAGACATACTTGATGTCGAACCTGTGTACTTCTTTCCCTGGTCTTTGGTAAGCTGGATCAGAGTGGTATCTCTTGAGGAAGTTTTGTATTCTTTCAAAGCATTAAAGTTGAACTCTGAAACAGGAGTGATCTTCTCCAAGTAAGGATCAAAATTATAGACACGGGTCCGTGGATCCTTGAGATCTACTACACCGCGGTTGAAGAGTACTCGGTCAAGCCCTGCAACTACAGCTGGAACAGGCTCTTGATCGTATTGATCAACAGGTGTTAGTGCCAGATCCTCAGGAGCCAGTTCCTTGATATCAAGCCCTTTCGTCTTCTGCGCTTTCGTCATAAACATTGGACCAGTCTTGACAACCTTGAATTCTGCTGGATCACCAGGGGCTATCAAACGTCTCTCGTAAGGTGGCCTTGATCTTCTAGTAGGCTGCGGGTTTGTCTTGTTATCCTCCAGACGTGTCATTCTTTTCTTGATGGTCATTTCCTGCTGCGGCGAGGATGGCGGAGGACGGAGAGGCTTGTAGTTCCTAATTAGCACAGTTTTCTTGGTAATCGCTGCCTTCTTCAGCAGGTTCTGAGCTCGAATACTAGCGTGATGAGAAGATGCACTAGAATGATTTCTTACAGCCGCTGCCATTCTATTCGTAAGTCTCAGATTTCCCTCTATTGCCCCCTTCTTGCGCACGTGGAAGGCTTTGGCTAGTTCGACCCCATAAGCTTTAGCTTTGGCCGCCCCCACTGCCAATACCCGGGCTTCATCACGTTCGTGATCTCTGGCATTTAATCCGCTTGATTCACTCAGTGGCTCTTCGCTTAGTAGCACCGGATATTCCGCTCCATGGTAGCGAATGAGTGTCGAGCGGAGCGCGCACATTGCAAGCACTGTATCCTGGGGAGAGAGCTTTCCGCTTTCAATGAGCTTCGTCACCCTCTTCCTCCCAATATCAGACTTGACAGCTTCCAATATCTCTTCCGCATTTATGTCCGGCTTATGGCCCACGAATTTGATATGCTTGCCGGGTATCTTCGCTATCTTCATTTCCCCAGGTTTTGTATTGTTGTCTGTCGCTGTCGGGCGTTTGGCAGCAGCCTCGGTTGCTTTCATTCTTGCGGCTGACAACGTGCTTTTTCTCGGTGTTTTGCCTTCTTTGGCAGATTGTGTCTCTTCTTGGTCATCAGTCTCGCCATTGCTAAGTACTTTTCGCAATTCCATCAATTTTCCATTGCTGGCGACCAACCGTACTTTTCGACCGATTCTAAGCGTTGTTGCAGATACAGAAGCCTTTTCCTCTGGTTTTTCTGCCATCACAGATGGCTTCGCATCACCGTATTGTGACTTCTGTAATGCTTTAAGCTTTGCCTTCTTAGACACCTTCATTGATCCTTTCCCTGGTGATAGCGTTGCAATAGCATGTTCTGTGACCATCTCTGGCGCATCCTCCTTGGGAGTGTTCGATTTCGGTACAGAAACACTCAGTGGTAGTCCTTTCGATATTGGTGGTTTTGGTGGCTGCTGTGTCTTCCTCTTCTTTACTACCTTCTTCGTCGGCGTAACCTCCGATTTCTTCCCTCCCTCAACATCTTCCTTGGCTACTCCTTCATTTCCCACTGGTGTTCGCCCCTCACTCTTCACATCCCGCGGAAGCGCCGTCCTCAATCTCTCCAACCTCTGCACATTCCCTGGGCTCACGCCCTGCTCCTCCGGTTTAGACCGTGGTATCCTGGAATTTCTGAGATTATGTTTCTGTGAAGTCGAAAACGCAAATTGTTGCCTTGATGTCCAGATCTCGGACTGCAGGAGGATATGGCATCTGCAAGCGGTGCAGATGTATTGCGGCCGTATCCTCGAGGATCCGCGGGCCAGCATAATCTTGTTGAAGCGGAATTGGGAGATACCAATTGGGGAGGAAGATGGTCGCGTCGTGTCGCGGTCCAGGAACTTTTTTGGGGGCTGGCCTTGGCGTGCAGGGGATGATAGTCGATAAAGTTCAGGGGCTTGTGTTTTGATGCACCAATAAAACAGGTAGGTGAATACTAGTAGGCAAACTGTATAATGCAAGATACATCTGGCTGGTGGTAATTCTATAGTATACCGTTGCATTAGTTATAAATAATTGGATTCCCAATTTGGGAATTTACTCGTTCAGAGGAGGAAAGTCGATCTGGTTAAATTGTATGAAACTCACAAGTCGTGCTTACAATGAAATCTTTCATGTTGGTTCTCTATATGTGTTTATTGTGCTTGGAAAATTCCAGGTGTTGCTCTCTAATCGACGCCGAGACAACAACTCTAACCGGTCTCACAGCCATTTCACATCTGCCACTTTCTGCGCAATGGATTGAATCGTCCAGCGAGCAGGTCGTCTTCATCTGCTTTCACCGGCTCCACCACTGGGACAACGCTTTCAACTTCGAACGCCATCTTGTTGAGGAAATTGGTAGCTGGTCTTGCGTGCCATCTACGTCCACCGATCTCAAACCATGAAAGATGACCTCCCATCGATGTCGTACATAGAATGACGTATGGCGTCTGCTGAATCTCTTGATACGGAAGAGATTGTTTGAGTGCGATCTGTCGATGTTAGAGACTAGTATTGGAATGGTAGAAGAATGTTCATCACTTACTGGATCATCAGTTGCGTTCACTATAAGATAAATTAGCATATGAACAGAAGAAGGATGTACCGATAGTTTGATTATGGCTCACCTGCGAATATTGGTATCCTAGCTGCATGTAGCAAGTCAACAGATGATGCATCTCGGTAATAGGCCCCTTCCGTAGGATATCCCCAGGTTGGACACTGGATAGCACGGTCAAACTCATGGAGGTACTTTGTTTCGCTGAGTTTTTTGAAGTCAAGTTTGGAGTTCTTAATTAGCTGCTCTTTATGCTTCTCCGCAAGTTTCTTGAGGTTCCCACACATAACGGACGAGTAGAATAGGCCAATACTAGTGTTCCTGATAACACGTGTTAGCATAGAAATGTTAAGTTTTCAAGATACAATCTCGACAGCAGTCGAGCACATACTGTAAACCCACCGAACCGACGTCAAGATTCCATGGGCTTGATAAGACTACTGCAGCCCTCAACTCACAATTCGAGCCTTCCTCGCAGACGTACTAAGCCAGTCAGTATCCGACTTCACAACACTGCTAGTTTTTACATACATTAGTCAAGATATTGGCTCCCAGGGAGAAGCCAATACCAAACAATGGCCTATTTGGAAACTTCTGTCTCAGCCATTTGACAGTCTGCCGGCAGTCCCAAGTAGATCTAGCGTTAAACAAAACACTGCTAGTAATCTTATGATGAGCACACCCTCTGGAATTTACGACACATGCTTCCCATTGCTTCTCTCCTTCCGCACCCACTAATGGGGCAAGACAATGCTTGAGGTAAACTTCGTACGAGCCACCAGAAAGGCCATGAAGTGCAACCAACATAGGCCGGCTGTCTAGTGATGCAATACCAACAAATTCATCGTCCGAGAAGTAAGTTGTCCTGGGAGGCAGGTCGGGATCTGGACTAGAACCTGATGATGGCTGGGTCACGAAGTCCACGCAGAACGAGCCCGCATAGCTAGTATTTTCTGCTTCAAAAACCTTGCGCTTGTAATACAATGGCGGTCCATCACTCTTAATAGCAGTCCAGCATGTTTGCAGGTGGCCATTGAAGAGCAGTGCTACCAGCCATCAGGGGGTTTTCTTGCTACGAGTAGGACAACGTACGATTCAGATTGCACGGAGGTGTCGATTGTTCACATATTTCCAGTAATGTTGTATCGGAGCCATCTTTCTTCTTCAGACTTATCGGATCAGGCTACATGAGTAGTTGTGTCAGCTAATGGGAGCGTTTTATGGCGCAAGATGCAAAGAGCAGTCTGAGGTGAGACATACAGAATGGGTATAGTTGATCTTTGCTTGGCCGAGCCACTCCATTTGACACTAGCGTCGTCTGGGGCTAGGTATTCCTAGATATGTAAAGACTGACAAAAATGGAACGGTTCCGTTCGAATAAGCAGAAGACCAGTGAGAGTATACTCGTACAATTTTCTGTTGCATGTTCAAATATAATTTTAAGGCATCCTCGACTCATGAACCGGGGCGGGTGGGCCTCAAGTGTGTCATAAACTAGTGTAGAACAGATCTAGCGCGTGATTAATTGTCATCAGCGAACAATCAATCGCGTCTTCCATCGATAGTGAGGTCTCGTACATGTAGTCAGACAACATCCCACTTCACAGTCCGGATGGCTTATTCAGGCGGTTCCTACGGGCCTGGCAGCAATGGAAATAGCTACTATGGTCACTCACCTCCGAATATACCTCAACATGCCCCTCAACCTCCGCGACAATCATCTGTTCCCAATGGCTACCAATATCCTCCGCAGTACAGCAATCCTATAGGATACCCGTCGCAGGGCGGTAGTAGTGCTGGTGCTGGTGCTGGTGCTTCTTCACATCAACCCAGTGGTCCTCCCCAAAGCAATTACCAGAGGCCGTTTCTTCCTCATCTACAACCACTGGCGTCGTCAACACCGATGGCGCAACAAGCCTACCAACTACAAAACCAAAACCATAGAAGCTATTCCCAAAATCAAGCTACGAGCTTTTCCGTTCCAGCTCCGATACTACCGTCTTTCCAAATGCAGACCCCGCAAGTCTCCCAGGCTCCTCAAGCACAGCAGTTCATCAATCCCTCTCAATTGTTTCAGCAATCGTCTCGGAGTTGCTCCCAGCCCTATCCTACACCTGGAGCAAGCGTAGCAACTGCTACTGTACAATACGCAGCCATGGCTTCAAGGCGGCCTGCGGCTCCGGTTGAGATTGACAGATCGAAACTCGCCGTGGCACTCGCGGAGGAATATTTCGATGCTGCCCACAAGATCGCACCGGCTGCTTCCATGTCGATGCCTGCAAAAGCTTTGGAAGAATACCACAAACTGATAGCAGCCGGGCTGGGACTACTGGAAGCAACCCTGAGGCGTGGTGGTATGACACCTAGAGAGGAAGCCAATATGCGGCTGAGGTACTGCAGTGTTCTCTTTGAGGAGACTGAAAACTCCATGGAAGCTGAGACTGCGTTGAGTCAAGGCATTACGATATGCGAAAGAGTATGTAGGATCGGGCATATGAAGATCATCAACGTTGACATTCTTTTCAGAACCACTATTTCGACCTCAAATATGCTTTGCAATTTCTACTTGCTCAGATCATGTTCAAGAAGAATCCGAAAGCGGGTCTGAGGGCCTTGGATGCTCACATTGCTGACGCAGAAGCGTAAGCCCCAGCTGCCAAGTATTTTCACCTACTGACCGGAATAAGCTACCAGCACATCCCATGGGTATATGCTTTCAGATTCCTCAGAGCCTCTCTCTCGTTGGCATCTCCTGTCCCTGCCGACAAGTGGAAGGGAAATTTTGAGAAGATCACGACTCTAGCGACACAGCAGAACGATTATGGTATCCGGCTGGCATCGTGTCTTATGGAGGCTTTGGCTTATCTCAAGTACGGCGGTCCAGACTCCATAGAGGCTGTTCAAGGAGCCATCGCAGCCGCGTGGTCATATCAGGCACAACCAAGTTGTCAAATTCCTCAGCTTATTGCCCTTCTGCATATGATCGACACGACCTGTAGCATTCGTCAGGGGTCACCAGAAGTCATGATGACCAAGTTGAGGGCAATGCAGAGAATGATAGACGCGGCGTTAGCAGACGAAGAATCATGGGGGTTCACCGATGATAGCATCGCGATACCTATGTCGCGGAGTGCTCACAGCTCTCAGGTTGTCAGTTCTGATACCCGCTCTGTCTTGGGCATCGGCCGAGATGGTGGTGACAAACTCATGATGTCTTTTCTTCATAAGAGGGATGCTTATGCTATTACGTAAGTAGAAACTTCTTTACATCGTAACGCGTTCATTAACGACTCGGTATGCAGATATCTTCTGGGTAGCCTAGTACTTTTCAACAAGGACGCGGAAACAGGAAAAGCTGCAAAGTACCTCTATTCCGGGCTTGAAACTATTGGAAGTAAGTGACGAAAATGCTGGTTCTGCTGCAAATAACTAATACTTAGGATAAAGGTGCGAAGAAAAAAGATATGCCTATGTATGATACGCTCCCTAATTGTGTCTCACGGAATCAATGGCGGTCTCAGATAGCATGTTATTACACCAGCTGCTTGGCCTTTATTGCTGCCGCAAAATGCGAGTGGACAGCAGTAAAGATACAGGTTGAGAAGCTGAATTCCGCGATGAAAGACCTTGGAGATGGGAACGTTGGGCCTCTCAACTCTGTGGCCTTGTATTTATCCGGGATATACCATCAAGGCACTGGTGATCTCGATGCTGCATTGCCTATCTTCCAGGATAAGGTATTCGACCTATCAATATATGAAAATGTTACATCCAGCGCAGCTCAGCTCCAGAAAGACTATGCTTTACTAGCTGCGTTCAATACGATTCTTATTTGCCAAGAACCTGGACGAAAAGATCCTCAGAGGAACAACAAGTTGGTTGGAAAGATGACAGAAGCTTGTCTGAACCATCAAAGTCCAGACGTCCGGACTGCTTCCAAGATCCTATCCGTCACAGTGCTGCGGAGTCCACCGATGTCATCTATAGATGTGAGAGGTCATTTGTCGATGGCTTTGAAAGGAGCTAAGATCTCTGGAAACTTGCACTTCACGAGCCTAGCGCTGAGTATCATGTGTAGCCGTTTCTTCGTTGATGTGGTTGGTTTACAGGCTGAGAAGAGTGCTCTGGCTGCATCGGCACAAGCACATCGAAGTCACAACGCTCTCTGGATCAGTGTTGCTGATGGGATGCTTGGCAATGTCCATGAATTAAATGGAAACTCGGGCGAGGCTCACAGAGCTCTAGCGAGGGCTCGACAATATGCGGATGCCGCGTTTCCCCACCCGTAGTCAACTTGAAGATAGTACGGTTGGTGATGGTCGTACGATATATGGAGGGACAACTCTTTGGGACTATATGATGGAACATCTTGGAGTTAGGGGCATCTTTACGGGCGCAATATATACCCATTTGCTTTTTGCAATCTTGCTGGCTGGAAAATCTCGGCGTTACACATCGATGGAACTTAGAACGAGTTTGCCATTGGCATAGCTGGACTGTATATAGGCTGTCCACAGTACAGTGAATATATGGTATAATATCATTCTTTCGCAGTTCTAAACATCGGTTACTTATAGAGCACTTTCTCCGAAGTGGGTCCCGTGCGGCTCCACTTCAAAAACTCAAGCTCTATCAAAAACTTTTATTCCCAGCCAGGCCATTTCTCACAAACCAACACGACACTTACAATGGCACCCTCACGCACGTCCACCGTGAAATCTAAACACGCATCTAAACATGCCGCCAACAAAACTGGCATCCGCAACAGCAAAACCGCCTCCAAACCCACCAACGATGGTGTCTCAAAACCCAAATCCGCAAACTCCAAACGTACAACCTCGAAGGGAGCACCTCAGAAGATCAAGGGCACGAGTCATCTGGCAACACTGAAAAAGAAAAGGAGAGTGTATACGGAGAAGGAGCTGGGGATACCAGCGCTGAATATGATTACGCCTATTGGGGTGGAGAAGCCGAAGGGGAGAAAGAAGGGAAAGGTTTTTGTGGATGATAGGGTATGTGAGACTTCTTCTTTTCGAGAGGTGATGAGACGGAAGGGAGAGGGAAGCTGCATTGCGGTGATGACAGAATTGATGCTTAGGGAAAGATTCGTCTTTTCTAATGCCGGCACACACTTTCTCTTCGGAGAAGACTACAACGGTATCTGAGCAATGCAAAGAACTTAACACTTTGGAGATGGTCAATTTTCATACAGGAAATGTGCTGATCATTTGTCTCGGACACAGGAGAGCATGATGACAATCCTCGCCATGGTTAACGCAGACAAAGAAGGTCAAATCGAGTCAAAGATGATGAAAGCTCGACAGATGGAAGAGATCCGAGAAGCGAGGAAAAGAGAAGCGGAAGCCAAAGTAGCGATGCGGAAGGAGAAGTTGGATGAGACAAAAGATGGGCTGAGGAAGAAGAGGAAGCGATCGACGGGTGATAATGGTGGGGAGGAGAAGAGGGAGAGTACGAAGAGTGATGCAATGGCGGGGACGAGGCCGTTGAAGCTGAAGAAAAAGACTGTCTCGTTTGCTTGAGCTTGATCTTACTTGTGTGTGGAGTTCGGGATAAGAGGTGCATATGGTATGGCATGGCATTTTCTTGGGCGTTCTGGCTGGGTTGGCATATGGACGGGAGTTGTCTGAGATATAAAAACTTGATGATACCATGGGACTTGCCTTCAATGAAGTTGTGTCTACCTCAGCCGCTAGGTCTTATATTTCTGGCATTTCTTGTTGTGTCGCCAGGCATATCCGGTCGCAGAAAAAGAGACTTACCTGAAGAAGCTCCTTTAGTCGAGGGAAATATGCAATGCATCTCGTCTCTAGAAATCTTGTCCTACTTTAATCCGTGCTATCTCCAAATGCAGAATTTGGTTTTATGCACTTTTCACGAGTGTGGCCCAGCTGCCTTGCCAACGTTTTGCAGGTACCCTTTGCACTTCAGGAACAACGTTCCGGAAGAACCAAAAGCTTCTCTTCCAGTTGAAAAAAAGAGTTTAATGGATTCAAGCTTATACATTTAGACATGTGCGAGCAAACTAGCGATCACGATCTTCTCGTACCTGAGTGGAGATACTTTAACGAGCCTTCGCCACTCTGCCTGTCAGATGGCCGCCAACAACAAAGCAAATACTACTCTGCTAGCTGGGTATCTCACAAAATCATTGACATAACTCATCTACAGGATATGGATCTCGTATTCACATTCAACAAACGGTAAGGTACCAGTTGCTAACTAGTTCATAATTACAATCCACCAGTATGATGATGATGATGATGATGATGATTATTTCCGTCCTGTGAGACCTCCCGAAGGGTATAAGGACGTGCTAAGCTAGCGATTTATATACAGGAATACACCAGAAAGCAGATCGTGGGATAGGCCAAAAGGGCCTGATGGGTGGCTATAATACAAAGAGACTACCCCCTCCATGCAGGGTAGTTATAGGAGAGATCAAGAGGAGGCTAGCCCCAAGGAATTGTTATACAAGGTATACTGAGGTATTTCAACGCCCGTAAGGAACTAGTTCAGCAGTCTGTTAAACCAAGGGGAGAGCTTTTAGACTAAATAGAAACGAAGAGAAAAGAGAAATTCGAGAGATTTGCTGCGCAGGTGGCAGAAGAATAAAGGAAAGGAAGAAGCTAATACAGTAGAGTACTCGCTAACCTTAAATACAGATCTTCGTAAAGAAGCCTGTAATTCGTATGAACGTTTCAAAGACAATCCACCAGTAGTATATCCTTAGTATTGAAGGCAGGTTCCTCAATTCGTCAAAGTCTTTCAGACATTCACGTTCAAGACATTTTCCAAAGTCATGCTCTCAGCACTAGCTTTGCTAGATTTCTCCTAAACCTCGTCCGTTGCAGCTCTCCTCCAACGTCTAACTACCTACTCGAATGTCATAACCGGCTCAGGGCTCCCAACCATCGCACCTCACGAAGCCCTGGTCAGCTCAATGTCTACACGCACGCTTGAACTCTACGTGAAGTCCGGAGAGGACGGCGAGTTTTCATGTTCTCTGGATGGTCAATCAAGTCTGACTGAAGTGTGTGCCTATGTCGGAACTCGGTTTGCTACCGTGACAAGGGAGGCATGAAGCACCCATCATGGAAAATGTGATGGGTTTTAATGCATTTGAGGATACATAGGGCTTCAGTTAGACTTCAGTGAGGTGACAGGCGCATTAAATGCAGCTTCTGAATGTGATGAAGCAGTTCATCCATGTTCTATCCAGTCACCATAAAGTAATTCATAGGCACAGAAGCACCAAGCTCCGTATCAATAGCAAATTGCGTGACATTGAACTTCAGCCCTGACGACACAGCACTCTACTGACTATCTTGCACCACAAATCCATCTGGCTGTTGGTACAAGTAGTTGGTATATCTATGCGCATATGGTGGGTTTTCAGTAGGCGGCGCAGGTGCTGTAAATGCCTTTGGTCCGGTAGCGGCAGAGGAGAGTGTGTAAGGCCCATTGACAGAGGTGGAGGGAGCTCTGTAGCCTTGCAGCAGGTGTGTAGGCGGGCTATCCTTGTGCCGGATGCACAGCCAGCCGCCGATCCTGGACTGCGTGGCTGTCAGAGCTGGTATGTACGCCGTAAGTAGTTTACCTTCACGTCACTTGAATCTCCAAACACCCGATCCCCTACCACAGATTCCACAACGGAAACTGGATTGATATTGACCGCTAACAACGTGGGTGAATCCGACAACTGACCGCTAGCACTGCGCCAACCAATAATGGCTGTCCCAAACTCACATACATCTCCGAGTATTCATGATAATACATCGAGATCAACCCAGGACGCAACGGCTCTACAAGATGCCTATGATTCTGATGATGACCCTATGATATGTAGGAGGATGCCGAAGCCTGTGTGCTACAGAGCGCATGTGCGCATTTCCATCTCATGTTGGCCTGCTGACTTACACAGATCTATGTTACCCGCAAGAGGAAGAGATACATACTTTGCATTTACTCCACCAAACACCAGTTCCTAAATGGCCACCAAAGTCCAAACTGAAAATAATGACAGAGAAGAAGCTAAATATCAAATTTAAGCTTGAGCTGAATCGAGACACGGAACATGGATGCAGGTTAAAGCGTATCAATGACACCCCTTGAACGATGGTGACCGATTGAGCATAGCCGGATGCTGTGTATTCTCGACCACTACTGCGTACCGATCTCTCTCGTACTGACTCATACAAAACAATCTGGCTGCAGGGTGCCCTATATTACTCCCAAAGAACGGCGCAAATTGTGTCATACGCCTTAAAGTACCTACCACAGACACGTTACTATGGCAGCTAGAACAGGAAAATAGGCAATAAAGCTTCACTTGCCTGATCATTTGATAGATGCCACATGCATATCGGAAGATTCTAATCCTGGTGCAGAAGTCCAACACCCCTTTCAACACCGCTGTGTTGCTGTTTGGCCAATCCGTAGATAAGGTGGCCAAGCGCATACTTCAATAGACAAACAAGCATTGAATATGGTGGTAACAGCAGGTCAATGTGAAAATAATGCCAAAATCCAGGGCATGGTGATGGCTGTTTGTGTGCTGTATCTGGCTTGGTTTAACAACGAGGCAACTTTTCGTGCCAAACACGTATGCACTTTCCGTATGATTGTTATTGCTAGCCATATATAAGGGCTCGTCCCTTCTTGCAGGAGGAATATTCGAAAAGGAAAACACTTTGAAGTAGTGGAGCTGACTAGCACTTGCGAGGATATTGAGATGGGTGAGTGCATGAATAAGTCCAAGATTTCCCGTTTATCCTGGAGTTCCTTATCTTCACTTCACTTATCTGTAGCTTCTCCAGCTCACTTCGAAGCTCTTGATTGAATCGAGATTTAGGTTTGTCGAGTGAGAAAACCACAGCCTAGCTGCGCCATTTTCCTGCTGTCCAGTGACTCAACATCGTTCATACCTCAACCTCTTTATAGATAGTAGAGAGCACTCTTTATTCTTTTGAGAAAATCATTGAAATTACGTCAAAAATATTACAGCTGAACAACGAACATGCCGCAAAAAGTGAGGCAGAAGCCCCGCAGCACTAGGAGTGCTGTCAAACAAACTTCGGTCTTCCTTCAGTTGCCAGCTGAGATCAGGACATTGATCTACCATGCAGCTTTGGTGAAGCCACGCCATATTGATTTGTACCAATCATGATACTTATCAGATTGCCTCACCAGCTTGATATCTCCAAAAGCCGTTGAAACAATGGGTTGTGAGGAAAAGTTATGAATTGCTTGCTGGTCAAACATGATAACTGTGATCATTTGACAATGAAACCTCTTCAAGATTGAACCTCAATGGTCCCAAGGACCCAATCACAACACATGTTATCTTCAGTCGTGCTATCTGTGTCTGGCCACAAGTGTCTGACATCAAGTTGTGACATGCAAGCTTATTATCCTACATCTATCTGATGATGCCTCGTGTGCTGCCATTTGCTGGTAGCTGACCATTTCGGAGTGTTGCTAGTATCTCCCGCTAGCCATCTTGGGAAATTTATCAACAATGCAACAGCTACCCTCAACCTTGTTGTCAAGCCGAATTCAGCCAACTACCTAATCAATAAGCATCTGAAATAGGCTTAGCTTCTAGTGCATCTACCACATACTACAGATCTTATATTGTTCCAGATTCCTGAATCAGAACAATAATTCCATACCAAAATCAAACCTCAACAGATCTGATGCGTTGCCTAAACTCACTACGAGAATACGCAGTTACAACACGGAGGAACTTCGTACTTCGTATCCAGTCATTGACAAAATAGTTGAAAGAATTTCTTGTTTCATAATTATACATACACCGGAAAATGCCTACAGGACAATATATGGATGAGTTTCCTTCCGGGAAACAGACAACCAATAAGCTACCCATGTATCATTCCGCTGACGGTCTTCACAAAGTGACGAGCAACGATAGCAATGTCAGTCCTCCAGCTGCCCAAACGAATGGCACTCAGCTAGATATGAGCAATGCGCATCTCTACTCTACGGAATTGCAAACCACTAGGTTTTTGTCTCGCCTCCAACATCCCAATATGGTGCGTTGCATTTTTGTAAAAAGGTACTCAGCCTTGAGCAAAGAAGCAGTAATAATTGGAGGCTTGACTATAGAGCATATACTTCCGCATTTGGAAACCTCCAAGCTTTCAAGACAACTCTTCAAATAAGCTTCTATATGATAAATGATGTATTACATATACTAATTCAACAATAGAACAAAGGAGCAAAAATGAAGCTCGTGGCCTCTCGATTACCGCAGGAACTCTACAAACCAAGACCCTTGACGGCTGAGGAGCACCAGGAATTTGGTTATACAAAGATGGAAGATTTGCCGTTCTACGTTGAGTCAGGCACGGGAACACGGGCGATTGCTCTTCCTCTTGCGCAATACTTCTCACCCTCCGCCACAGAGAAGCTACGGCTTTGGCCAATCCTGGAAGAGATCAGAAGAATTGCTGCTCTTCGGTCGTTCATGGAATTCATGAGAGATGCCCAGAACCCGGAGCATAAGGAGAGAAGGGGTACAGGGTTTGACTTGACTTCTGTGGCAATTCCCGGCCACATGCCTGGAGGTGTTCGGCTAAGCATGGCTCTCCTCAAAGCCTGCCAACCAGGTTACAAGCAATTCAAGGCTATGATTGGAAGACTTGTTGTCCTTCTCGCCCAAGCTGATGAAATTGTTTTGCAAAACAGCTTCTCCAAAGAAACAGTGGAAATGCTGACAAACTTCGAAAAGCAGCGGATCGCGGAAGCATCTATCACGAGTGGTCATAGCATGTTCGGTGCCACGCAAATCAACTATTTCCCGCAGTCCAAGACAAACACCGAATCATTGAAGGCACGCGGAGGAATACACCCAGATCCACATGACGATCCTCCGCGTCTGAGCAACCTATACTTCTTCCAGGCCAACTGTGACGACAACTTCTCCTCCGGCAGATTCTCTCTTCCAGCAACCCAAGCAAGCTGCTCCGCCGAAGAGCTTGGTATCCTACGATTCTCGGCTCGCCATCCACACTTCAGCTCAGCCATGGGCTACGTTGATAAGGAGTCACTAGAGGATCCTAATGCCGAGATCTTTCCAAATACTGCGAAAGTACCTCGATTGCACGGTGATAAATATTTTGACGGCAAGATTCATATCGTCCGCTATGCTCGTATGGACTATATGCATGCGAGGACCAAAGAAATTAGCCGAGACTTCTTCGACGAGGACAAGGCAGTCCCTCATTTCGGTGGCATTGACCGCATGATGGAGTGGAAGATGCTACACTACATCAGGGAGAATATGGAGGCATTACAGCAAGATGTCGCTTCCCAAGCCACCCCGAACCTTGCAGATGTCATCCGAAAACAATTTGGCTGGGCTGATGAGGCGGGAACCCATATTTACCCTTCTCTTCGCATCGCACAGGCTTCCTTGGATCTGAAGGGGAAGGGATACGCTGGATGGAAGAAGCTGCACGAAGACTATAACTGGACTGATTGCGGCACCCGGAGCCTGCAGGAAAATAGAGATCCAAATTCCATTGACGAGAAGAAGAAGATCACTGTAGCAAAGTGGCTTGCGCACAAGAAGGCGGGAAGTCCTCAGGTTCAGTGCCAGAAGACGAGGAACAACGGAAAGCGATGCAAGAACAAGACTTTCAATCTGAATTATTGCACAGTGCATTCGAAGGACGTGCTTGTGAAAAATCGGGAAGGAGGATGTAGCAATGAGCAGAATGGATGGAAATGAGTAGATAGGCGGTGGTACTGCGAGAGAAGTCAACAATGCGTAGGATAGATAACCTGGAGCTCTCGCATTCTCACCATTCAACAGCATCTGCCAACTAGTTTTCGGCTCGACAAATACTGTGTGTATAGCAGCTGCACTTGATTTATCTATATACCGCCACTTTGAACGAATCTGCCTCCGATTCAGAGTCTTCACCCAACTCTTGGCGCCGTACAATAGCCACGAATATACAGGGGGAGGAATATACAGCGGATGTCGATTTGATAGCAAGATCTCATGCCTTGGCAGATGCGGATCCCTGCTGAACTGCCCTCTCTCGACAGAGGTGCCACCAACTTCACTTCCCCATCCAAATTCTCTCGTATTTTCGAATACAGCCGATACTTGTACGACGCTCTCTACTCTACAAAACCGCACCTATAGCCATGGCGAAAACGAGGGCCTCTTTTACTGAGCTTCTGGTGATTACTCTTACCCGTTGCGATACTCAGTCCTGGGCTATATGCACTCAACTACAACCTTTGGTTCGGTGATTCGGCTACAATGCATTCTGGCAGAATCCCGACTTCAAATCCGAGGCGCTGAAGGATGTCGACAAGAGGAGGATAAACTGGTCTCCGAGGCCCCACGAACGTGTATACAAGTAACTCGTTGCCCCAGAGCTACATTAAGAGGTACCCTTAGCCACGCCCTCTGGCTATATACTTCGGTACTAGGGTTACTGTTCTGCTTCTCGTACCAGCTTGGTTCTCTATATTTTCTACGAGACTGCACCCTTAAAGCAAGCATTTGGCTAGTTGGCAGAACATAAACGGGTTAATGTTTGGACTTAAGTGCTAGGCTAAATAGATACTTGTAGAGGATACACTCCGTGGAGGAATCTAGAAGAGTAAAGGAGAATATACTACCCAAGGGATAGGTATTTGGCCTAGCCAAGAAGGCTTACAGTGTTACATAGCCTCTGGCTGATATAGCACTTAAATGGAACCAAAAAAAAGTCAAAAGTCAGCAATGCAATATATTATCCGTGAACAAATCTACCCTCACCACACGTTTCAAGATATCTTCTTAGTCACTTCTACGGAACGCCCTTTCCCGAATCAGTTATACGAGTCCTGTTCAATTCATATCACTTGTCTCTGTCAGGCCGCAAGGCAGTAGAACCCTCAAATTGCGTAGACATGTCACACTTAATTCCATATCCCGTCTGTTCTCGGAACCCCAATTGAAGGTAGGTTCTTACTCTCAGGGACTTCGCTGCTTTATATGCCCCAACTATTCTTGAAGCATTTTCGTTGCATCTCCAAATTTTTCCAATGGATATGTATACAAGAGACACTGCTCTGAAGAACTTCGGCTGCTGATGTTCCATATAGGTTCTAAAGTATCGACAGCTCGGTCTTTAACCGAATGTTGGCAAGGCATTCGCATTTTCCAAGGTCAAGTGAAGCTTACAGTTTTGCAAACACCAAATAGAAATGGAGCTAGTCGTTATTTGTAAGAATGTCTGCTATCTTGACTGCGTTTCCATCACTTTTCGGTGAAGCCAAGGATTTGTTTATATATGTGTGCTTGCACGAGCATGCTGCCTTGACTATAATTTGGCTACAATTTGGCTATGATTTGACCGATATCCAACTAGACGCCAAGGTCTGGAACAACGTGCCACCTCTCCCGCAGCGTCTGCTCGGGCCGTTGTAATCGTGAAGTGACCCGTCGTAAATTGAGCAAGGTTGACCGAGATCTCAGATATCCAACCTTGTCCAATCTCTGTACCACCCGCTTTCAAGCCGAAACTTTATGAATATAGAACCATCTCACGTATCCCATTTCTGCGGTGATGCGGGGTGAGTGCAAGAGACCAGAAATCGGGTAAAAGTGATGTCCCAGGTAACTAAACACTTTGACAAAACAGTGGTTCAAGAACTGAGTCATGCATAGACACAGCGTTTAATATAGCAAGATACTATTGCTAGTTATCTACTCCACTCGTCTATGTACGAGACTCGGGTATCCATTTAAGCACCATCCAAACATATCCAGAATTACCCGCTTCTTCCAGTTCCATGTATTATGGCTCTACGACACAACGACAACCATCGGCCCCGCAACCACAATTGCATCCGTCAACACCCCCGTAGCGGGCGCCGCATTCGTCAGATGGACATATACGGCACCGGCCAAGTTGGACGGCGCCACACACGCACCATTGGCAAACGCAGTGAACGCGGTTCCGCCAGTTTGTCCACCATTTGTGAAGCCGCAGAAGGTGGCTCCTGTCGCTGTGGTGGTGAGTTGCAACGTGCTGCCAGATACGACGGTAGCCTGAGTGTCGGCCATGGTGACTTCCGAGAAGGGTGTGATGGCGAGATTGGAGCCGGCTGGGCAGGCGGTGATGAAGCCCGCGGCAAGGGTGAAGACGGAGCGGATGCCGAGGGGCGTATCAAAGGCCGAAGGGACGGCGATGGCTTTCGAGGCGGTACGGATGAATGTCTGATGGCGCGCTTCGACAGTGAGGATTTCGGCGGCCGTGGTGAGGATATCAGGTGAAGCGAGGATTGGGGCTGCACCGAGATAACTGTTTTGTATTAGCTGAATGGCTCCGATATGGGGGTAAAGTTGCGTACGCTGAGACACCGACTTGCTCCAGGATAGCCGCTGTAGCGACCATGCCAGCGGCGTCTGTGAACTTGAAGTCGTACGTGCAAGGCGCGACTGGCTGTTGGCCTGTTGCGGCGATTGCTGAGAGAAGGAGATCGACATGGAGGTCTTCTGTTGCGCCTACGCCCTTCAGGTTTGTAAGGTCTTCTTCATCAAGGCCCAGTGCGGCGAAGTCGCTGTCGGCGAATTTGGCAAATCCTTGTTGGTAGAATGCCGATTCGAGAAACTCGAGCGTCAAGGCGCTAGTCCAGTCAGTACAACGTAATGCTAGATTCCTTGGGATGAAGAGACATACAATTGGAGAACATCAACGTCAGTGAGTCCATCTGGTAGCCCCGTTGTTGGGTTTTGGCGTGCGGCCAGTGGAAGAGCTGAAGATGCCGTCGCGAATCCCAAAGCCACCGCCCCAATTATCTGCTTGATGCTAGGCATTCTGATGTTCCTTCTCGCGCTGTATTCGTGATAGTTGATAGCTGATGTATAGAATGATATAGTATTCCCGTTTTTAGTTCAGACTTCCAGAGTATAGTGCTGTGCTTGTATGAATGAATGTGAAAACAAGACCAGCCTGAGATTACAACTACCAGAGTATTAAAGTATTAAAGAATAGATGGCTAAAGAATGAACTTTGTATCTTGCCCTAAATGAGTGGAAGTGAGGAAGATAGCGGAAGAGAGAAGCAAACCAGCGCTTGATCGGACATATATAAGAAGAGGTAAAGGATAGGTGATCTTCCAAGACTACGGCGGTGTCCAGGTACTTACATATGCAGGAGCACGACCAAATCACCGGTACTTGGCAGCAAAGACACAATTGGCCCGGTGCGCTCTTTGACCGGAAAAAAGCCTTTATGGTAAGATACGTAAAGTCAAAGTGGTGCAGGAACGTAGAAGCCAGGACACGGCAGTGGGAAGAAGAGCTTCCGAGAACAACTACCAAGGAACCGTTCGTTTGAAAACCCGACCTGTGGTTCATTCGCACGGCCTAGCCCCTGCACTAGGCCTGAAGCGATCTCTTCATCTCAGTCCACAAAATCCGTTCATTGGATGAATGGAAAACAAGCTTAATTCAATCTGGGACGACTCCGAGTCCACTGCAACGTCGCGGCGCTTGATACCTTGCAGCCCCTGGCCAAGGCTCGTTTGGCCTCACCCACGTTTTAGAACAGGCTTATGAAGCAGACCACACCACCACTTCACATTGTACGGTTCTGCAGTTATGCAGATTGGGTGTAAATATCAAACGGAATCAGGACCTTCCGGCAACGTGATACTTGACCATTATGCGTCGGTTCACCCGTCAATTGACAAGCGCTCCTGGTATCGTCACCCTCATCCCAGCAAACTATCACTCCATAGTATAGAAGACAATTGGAAACGAACAAACATCCTATATGTGATTGCGTTGAAATAACTACAGCTGCAGACGCTAAAGCAAAAGAAAAATCCATCGCCATCTTATTCCTTTTCAATTCTTTGCCTAAGGCGCATCACCCGTCAAGATTTTTTTTTTGTTTTTCGCATACCACGGAGGTTTATTTGAAGTTCTCCTATAATCGATCTATCTCCTAGCATGGCACCCATATCTCTCACTCCCTGTCCATGCTAATGGCGGTAACATCCACAGTTTAGAAAAAAAAATTATTGCTTGCACGGCGGAGTCTGTGCGGTGCGTTGAGACTATCATACAATAAACAAGATGCACATGTGCATGCGTGGCAGTGCGCCTGTATTTCGAATGTTTAGAATGAGTGTGATGGTGACAGGAAAAAGAGACGCGTCCTAGTCGATAATCTCGAGACTGCTTACAGCGCGTAAGGGTTCATCGAACGAATTGTAAGACATCTGACGGTGTTAGCTAGATATCATCTGATTTTCACAGAGGTACTTACGGAGGGCTCTTTGTGAGATCGGTCTTGAGAATGACTGGGACTCTAGTCATCTCCTTTACATCTTGGATGTACTCTCCATTCTCCTCTCGAAGGGCGAACAACGTCGTGTACTTCTGCTTGGGGCTAAGCTTGGCCTCAACAGGGGCTTCGGAGCGGACCTTTGAGTCGGATCGAGTACGGTGAAGACTACCAGTAGACATGAGGTTGCTCTTGGTTGGCGAAGGTGGCACGCTCTGTGTTGGCCGTTCGACGAGCGACACACCAGCTAGGCTATCAGCAACATCGGATGCGTCGTCGTCATCGAAGAGTGCATCGACATCATCAGTGGAGATAGTGCCAGTTTCCATCTGCTTGCGTTGAGCCTCCTCATGCTCTTTCTTCGCACGTTCCGCAACAGCAGCCTGCTTAGCAGCAGCAGCAGCATTAGAAGTACGTTGCGAAGCACCAGCTCGTGGACGCTCATCTTCTGGGACGTATGCAGACGATGGCACACCCTTCTCCCAATAGAGCTCCAGAACACGCTCGGACTTTCTGAACTCGGCCTTCTTGAGGGGTAACTGATCGCAATGCACTCTCTTCTCGAATCCATACTCAGGAATCAAGATATCAAATGCAGAATCATAAACAGCCAATACAATCCCCTCGCTGATAAGTTCTCCGCCAACAGACTCTCGCTTCCGATCCATGATTCTGCACGACTCAATGTGCACGCTTTGCTCTTGGGCATTTTGGGCAGAGTCTTTCTTGGTGTTGCAAGATTCGGTGGTCTTGACAAGTGTCTCAATATCTTCGTTGTACTCAATCTTGCCTTCGGAGAGTACCGACTCTAATTGACGGTGGACAACAAGATCAGCATATCGTCGAGATGGGTTTGTGAAATGAGTGTATAGGGGCAAGTTAAGTGCATAATGTGGGTATAGATGTGATGGCGTCTTGCCGGCGATGTAGTATTTGGCACGGTGCATAGCCTTGACAAGAAGAGTCTCCATACCCTTGCGAATACTGGCATCCTCCACCTTGAAGAGACTGTTTTGGAGGGTTCCGCTGCTGAATATGTCCATCTCGTACCCAACCTTGGTCATACGCTCAGCGAAAGTCTGCAATCTTCGTGGATTTGGCGGACCTTGGCGACGAAGAAGTGCTTTCTCAGGCAATCCCTTAGCAATCTTTTGTGCAACGTAGGCGTTAGCCTTGTGAAGCAGCTCCTCGATGAGCTCATGGGAAGGTGTAGAATCGAAAATGTTCTGTTCAACCGGAACGTTTTCGTCATCGAGCTGGTAGATGAGTCTTAGAGGTGCAACAATTTCACCATCGGAACCCAGGCGGTACTCTCTGAACTTTTGGGAGACTGCGTGGAGAATTTGAATATCCTTCACCTCAGCGCCCTCGAGCTTCGTATCGAGATGTCCGGAAATAACAGCATCAACTTCCTTGTAAGAAAGCTTTCCTCCACTCTTGATGATACTCTTGCCAATCCAAGTGTCGTCTTCTAAAACGACGCCAGTGCTTGGGTCGACCTTGAAAACGACACTGACAGCGAGACGATCCTGACCAGGTGTCAAAGAGCAAACCTCGTTGGCGATCTTGGGAGGAAGCATAGCACAGGATCTGTTCATCAGGTATACTGCTGTACCGCGCTTCTTGGCTTCTCTGTCGACCAGGGAGTTTGCCTTGATAAAATGTGCGAAATCAGCAATATGGACACCGATCTCAATCTTACCATCGGCCTCCGTCTTGACGTGAATGGCATCATCAAGCTCATTCGCACCGTTGGGATCTATGGTGAAGGTATTCTCGGTTCGGAAGTCGCGGCGAGCTGCAATCAATGTCTCGTCCTCCTTTTCGATGGACCAATCTTCAAGACCAACACTGCGAGTGACAGCATCTGAGAACTCATCTGAGGCAAAATTGTTATCTCTGAGAAGAGCATCGGTCTCAACCTTGAGTTCGCCCATTCTACCGAGCTGCTCAACCAATGTACCGAATGGATGCAGAGACGTGATTGGCCATCTCTTGATGCAAGCCACAAATATGCGATCGGCATAATCCATGTGCTTCTCTACGAAATCACGTGGGGCTTGTTCTGTTGGAATGGCAATCAGTGGAACCTGTGACAGTTAGCATAGATTTCACAAGCGCTACTGAGACTTATGATGCAGTATGCACATGCAAAGGATCACTTACTCGCTTATCGGTAGGCTTAAACCACACAATCTTCGGCTTATCTTGTTGACGCTGCTCGTGTTGACGACCATTGCCCCCGTCTCTAGCTTGACGCTCGGCCTCCTGCTTCTCCTTTGTGGCCTGGCTACTTGGTCGCAGTAGACCGAGGGTACCAGAGAACATTTGCCCAGCAACTCGCTCGATAACAGCCACAATATGACCTGCATAAAGTGGTTTTTGCTGCTCACAATTAGCTTACAGTCGGAAATGAGATAGCCAGATACATACCTCATCGTTTACCTCCTCTTCCTCTACTAGTAGTAGACTCTGACCTTCAACCTCAACATCATCGTTCTTCTTCTGAGTAGGTCGCTGACGTAAACTTCCACGTCTGCGAATTCCACCCTCGGGGACAGATGATTGATCGTCGCCATTGGTAGAGTTATCGCGGTGAGATCTTTGGTTATTGTTGTTGTTGTTGTTGTTGTTATTGTTGTTGTTAGAGCCACCTCGTGCATCTGTAGTATCCTTGCGCTTCTTCTTCTCTTCTTTTTCTCGCTTTTGGCCCCAGACTTCGTCAACATCAAGCAACTCTACAGCGACTAGATCTCCTTCTAGTGCACGATTGCGATCCTTGCTTCCACAGATGAAGATATCAGCATCAAGTAGACCATCCTGAGTAGAAACATATGCATCGCTACGGTTCTTTTTATTAACACGGAGGATACCAGAAACAAGTTGACCGTCGCCTAGGAGTGCTGGCAGTGTAGCCTGAGGAAGATATGGCGAAAACAGGGTCTTTCGCTGCTGCTGCTGTTGCTGTGAGTTTATCTGCCCACCATGATGACCACCTTGAACATTGACTTGACTGTTAATCCGCGCAGCTTGCAGAGCCTGAAGCTGGTTGATTTGCGTCGCATTCAGCTGCTGTCCTGGGAAGAGTTGAGGCTGGACAAGAGCCATCTGGCCCTGTGGTAGCTGAACGATCTGAGATTGTGCACCGTACTGAAAGTTGCCCAAAGAGCTAACGGACTGTGCCATGGATCCGCGATTGCGGTGCCCAGGTTGAAAGTTACCTTGTTGACCTTGAAAGTTGCCTTGATCTTGTTGCTGAAGTTGAGCTGGTGCATTTCGCCAGTTCCCCTCAACGTTCCTGGATGAATTGCGTGCATGGCCGCCACGATCCTGTCCGCTACCACGACGCTCAAATTGGCTGCCTGAATTCTGACCAGGGGCAATGATTTCTGGAGTTGCTTGCATGGGGAATTGAAAGTTTCCACCACCGCGCATAGATCCGCCCCGACCGTTGACAGCCATGCTTTGACTTCTGCCATGACCCGAGCCTCGACCACGGAGACTCGAAGTTGTAGGAACATGGTTTCCTGTGTTTTGACCCTGTCCAGATTTATCATCTGTGACTGGAACGCTTGTGCTCTGCCCATCGGTAGGGGTAGCACCTTCGGCACCTGGGAGTGGGAATTGGAAGCCCGTTGTAGTTCGTTTCTGCTGTGCTAATTCTGCGGCTTTCTTTGCTTCGGGCAAAGCAAGCGAATGACGACGTTGGTGACCGCCACCAGGTCCACCTCCACGACCTCCTCTAAGCGGGGCGTTCTCTCTATTGTTACCTCCAAAATCTCCGAATGCAGTGCCAGACGCTCCAGATGATGGGGCTGGAGGAGGGCCCATTCCCATGTTAGGAAGTGCCGACTGATTACGACGATGTGAAGAGGGCTGGGTAGGAGCACCCATTGGGACTTTCAGCTGCTGCTGTTGTACCTGGGCTGGGAACTGATATGCATTCTGTTGGCTCTGCACCTGAGGTTGGATGGGGTTATATTGCCCATTCGGGGCGAGGTGTTGAGTCGGAGGGATCATGCCCATGTTCACATATTGCTGGTGAGTGGCTTGTATCTGCTGCTGTTGCTGCTGAAGAAGCTCTATCTGCTGTTGGATAGCAAGTTGTTCCACTACGGGAGAGTATTAGCATTTGTCTATGTTGATTGATATTTTATGATAGTGGGCTGATGACGACAGTGGCAGTTAAGGAGATAACGTACTTCCAGGCGTAGAGAACA
The DNA here is from genome assembly GCA_019669825.1 of Calycina marina. Classification (NCBI taxonomy): domain Eukaryota; kingdom Fungi; phylum Ascomycota; class Leotiomycetes; order Helotiales; family Pezizellaceae; genus Calycina; species Calycina marina. Next base: position 28,956 of record MU253858.1, on the reverse strand, counting down.
TGCTCATCAAAGGCGTAAGCTCTGAAGGGCTCCTGCGATGGGCGATGTGTAATCTGCGGCCAGTTGGGCCCGGCACGCCTCCTTGCGGTGGTTGATGTTCCATGGCGGAGGGTTTGCACGTCGAGTGCGAGTGAGCTGGGGATTTCAGTAGTTAGGTGGTTGCTTAAATCAAATCTGGATGAAGGAGGGGATATGAAGAAGTTGTGTTGTTCAATGAAGGAGTGAGTGGTCTCGAGGATTCGAGGACGTGGGAAGAAAGTGTGTGGTGCGTGGTTTGGAGAGGAGATGATACGTAGGTCGAGCAGAAAGAGGAGTGTCGTTGCTTCGAGCTTAACTGGTCCAATTTTTTGGCTAGACTATGCGCACGATATAGGTTATCCATGCACACCGTGAACCATGACTAGAGTGAATTGTCTCATCCATTACGAGTAGCTGTACGAATATTGATATATCAGTAGCTCTTAACGGAGATGGATGATTAATTGTCTAATCCACTCATACATTCAGATCAGAAATGTAAGGTACGATCACTGCGTTGTTGAGCTTGCCTCACAATCACCTACATAACCTAACAGTAGCTTAAAACATCACGTGTATTCTAGCCACATAAACCATAATACAATACTAACCGGAAGGCCTATATTCAGTTGCACATGATTCATTCCAAATTCACAATCTTTAGTACATGATCATCCTGAATACTTCGTAGGGTCAGCCTAATGAGCCGATTCTGATATTGCTCAAATGGTGATAATAGCCACGACCGAATGGCAACTAACCAAACCCATAAATAAATAACACCGCCCGCCAAAAACGGAACACCCTCAAGTCAACATCATTCTGCACACCACATCTCACATTCGACAATGGCGGCCTCTCAGTCCATTGGGATTGATGGCGCCCTTGCCTCCTCTCTCCACCATACACACATCAGCAATGATCTCTTTACAATAGTCAACAGTCAGGAAGTCCATGAAAGAGCCCTGTCAGAAGCATATGCCTACCACAACAACCTTCGGGAGACCGCCATTGAGGCATTGAGACTAAGTGAAGCGCGTGAGGCCGTAGCGCTACTGCGTGCAAAGGCAAAGGCAGAAGAGGAAAAGCTGAGAGTGGAGTATGAGCTTGCGAACGAGGCATGCAGAATACGGGATCTTGAGAACAAGGCGCGCCTTATACCGAAGCCAGCACCAAGAGTACCAACTCCTCCACCTGTCGAATTACCGAAGACTCCGGTACCTCCTGTGGATCAACAAACTCCCCCTCCTCCGTCACCAGCTATACCCGCGGATACTTCGACTTCTCAACCACCACAGATGAGTACACAGCAACCTCAGCCTGCACATATACCTCCTATACCCATTCCTCCTCCAAAATCGTGTACGGACCAGAGAGCGAATCCTGGCGGGAAAGCAGATCATACGGTTGAGGCAGCAGCGCGATATGTGGAGATCCACAAGAGCCTGAAGCAATTGAGAGCATGGCTCCAAGACACCGTCTTCCCATCGAATCAAGCATGGGCAAAATTAGCAAATGAGGCCCGTAGGAATGTCAGAACAGCTTGTGGGCAGCTGAGTACAGACAGAACAAAGAACCGGGCACCGGTATGTCCTCTCCCATATACATCGTGACTAGACGCTAACCCTACGTAGGCACTTAAAGTCATGGAGGAGCTGAAGAAGTCGCTGGAGGACCAGTCTGGCATCCTCGTTGACCCCGGCAACTATATGGTCACAAAGCCTGAGCCACGTGAGGGTGCAGCCAATAACGGCGAAAAGCTACCCGCAGTCTTTATATGGCTGCTAAATTATCTCGCAAAAGCCATAGTCAACCAATGCGTCAATGAATTAGCCGATCGATTTGGACAAGCTGATCCAGTCGGCGTCTTCGTCGCCACCATATTTTCACACTCACCAATATTCTGGCGAGAAGAGCCCATGATCGATATCCTGATGGCCAAGTTCCGCATTGCATGTCCAGCACTATTCGGCCTTCGAGGAAACGAGAAAACAGACCAGGGGCGCGCGAGACTGGGCTGGAAGAATCTTGAAGGACGATGGTATACTGAAGAAGGGCATATGACGAGGATGAAAGGCATTGCAATCGGCTACGCCGCCATCTCTCTCAGGGATTTTTCTCGCACAAAATTCAAAAACCCGTGGCCGCCCAGCAATTACTGGGCGTCCCTGTCAAGCATCCTAAATACCCCAGGAAATGAAGCGTCAAAGACGCAGATCGCAGTTCTGGAAGCCATGATTCGAGGCTTCACGACAAAATTCATCGGATTTTATGGCACGGCGGGATTGGCGGCATTGAAGCTCGCGCTTATCGACTTTCCGGCGAAAGTGATCAGAGACAACCCAATTCCTGAGGAAGATGAAACAAAGAAGAACGCTGATGCAGGTCAACATATCAGTGTTGTGGCAGAGGGTCTGAAGAGTATAGACGCACAGCTGAGGAAGGAGGATAATTTGGTTTTAGACGCACGGTCTGGAATCTGGTAGACGGATGGAATGAGCAATCAGGTACCGGCGTTTTATGGCATCAGAAAGAGGATGGGAGCGAAGGTTCCTGGCAAGGCGTTTTAGGGTGCTGGAGCATCAAGAGGTTCTGTTAGCATTTACATAGTAGGTTACGGCATTCATGGACATGTCGCAATAGGGTCGTTCTGGTGGACGTTTTGAAGGTATACTCATAAAGCGAACCGAAATTGAGTTTGTTCTTTGCCAAATCACGTTGATGAGCTCCTCTATTATCCACGGGTTGTTAATGTCATTGGCGAGCAATTTCAGTGGGTATTAACGTTTTGTTGATTGATACGCGATGACTGGGCTAGGATCCAGAAAAATAGCGGAAACCGCAGTAGTCGCCTCAGCTGACTGCTGCTCGTCATGGAATGTAATCAACACTCACACTACAATTGCCTTAATGAACTTTGTGCCTATAGTTCAGTCTAGGCCTTTTTACCATCCCACTACCGCCACTTCTTGGATCTATTTGTTCACCCCATCGCATTGCGAGACGTTATCAATGGCTTCTGCGGAAGCCACTGAATGGTAGTTTAAACTCAATCCATAGCCAGACATCACTGGCCAGCGCCTGTATAATACTCGGCAGGCGTTATTGTATTCAGTGATGAGCTTCTATCGCCCGTACTTGTTGATAGATAGTCAACTGTTTCTTCAGAAATGTCCAACTCAGGGATATTCTGGATGCCGACCTCGATATCCTCAATGTACAACGTAGCTGTAAAGAAAGCCCATCATGATGGGTAGCACGGTGCGATTCGCAAACGTGCAGGAATACTTGCACATCTCTACTGACAGACGTACTCAGAGGCCAGTGCTCTCTGCCCTGTATTGTAATGTATCATGATGCTATCATTGGCGAAGCAAGGCTCTAGCTGTTGCGCGTGATAGATTCTCGAGGGTGTGATACTCCTTTACATCGAGAAAACTTAACTATACTAAGCTCGCTAACGGGAGCAGACTTCTCAGCCATATCTACAGCTAATATACGCCTACGAGAGTTGCTCTTGGCAGAGAAGGCTATTATATTCCGCTTGCAATGTGAAGGGCTCGCTGCGAGGGTCCTTGCTTATATGCCTATAGAAGAAAGAGTGCTAACTATCTAGCCAGGTGGGTTATTGATGATACGGTCATGATATTGGGTACCTATCAATGATGTTTCCGCAAAAGGGTAGTATTACTGTGGAGGTATGTCCTGGTCGACATTTTCCCCCACGCGCAGTTGTGCTGTCCCCCCCTGCGACATGGGATTTCTTTTCTTTTAGGCTCAAGCGTGCTTCGTACCCTTTTGATTCTGGTTATAGTGAGTGGACAATCGTTGGTTCGACTCGATATTCTACTCAGTCCAAATCATCGTTGTTGGCAGATTTCCATAGCAATCAAAGGCTTTGTAACAATGGATGGCGTTAGTGCGTCAAGAAAAATGTAAACATCTTGAAAGTCGGTAACTGCTCGCAGCATTCTCATCAGGCTTTCATAGCTTGGTCGCCGAAGTTCACCATTTGCTCGGCGGTACCCATCTTGAAGAACTTGAGCAGTGTCCATTCGTATGGCTATGCAATCTACCAAAGCGATAGGAAGGTGATAGATTGCCTGGGCACAGTACGCAGTATCTCTCACGTCTTTGATGCAGAGGCAATAGGAGCATGGAAAGGGCTTAAGTTGCACGTAGGAATCCTGCTCGGAGGGATAATAGGACATGGATGGGCATCGACAGCGCCTCAGTAATATGGTGCCTGATGAGTAACGCATCACTCGTCACAATGGGCCTTACATGACTGCCAAGATGCCTTCCCCTCAGCGGATATCAGAATCAAGTGGCCGCCCAGTCATATGGGGATCAGAAGAAATGAAGAGGCTGATGCCTTAGCAGGTATTGCAGCCGATCCCCAGCGGCCAGTCCCGTGTACGGACCCCTTGTCAAATGACACTACAGTCTGTGGCATTCGATCGCGAGACCAAACGCAGCACAGCCCTTGCCTGGTGGGAGACAGCGCCCTTAAGACTATCGGCACAGTACCGAAGATGGGATCTAGCCTATGTGGTGAAATACCTTCCTGAGCTGGGTCTATCACGGCCCACATTACATCGGCTACTAGCAGTGCGAACCGGGCATGGAAGATCTTCAGATATCTGCACAATTGGCCTTCTAAGCCCAAAAGGCCTCCTAGGAATTCGTCAGTGGTATTGTCCTACATGAAACGGCTCATAGAGGAGCCACAGAGATTTGCAGAGTTTCTACAACTCACTAATTTCAACACGAAAGTGTGCAGGTAGCAGGGGCTAACATCTTCTACATGCACAACTAAACTTACTTCGTCTCCTGTGTTTGTACCTTTAATAATCACCTCGATCTTTCACTCCACTCAACAGGTCCCCCTCGGAGTCCCTTTTGTAGGCTGCTTTCTGTGGGCCAAGGCACTGGGCCAATTCCTTTATCGTCCAAACACACAGCTCTTCTTTATTAGAGCCTACAAGCAGAGGAAAGCTCCTCTCACTCTCTGCTGTAGCCTCCCCGACCGGCGGGGGAGGCACTTTTATGTAATAATAGAAGGCATACGAGCCCTCCTGGCTCGCTCCGCTGACTTGCTTTCTGGCATATTCTTGTATGTAAACCACTAGCTCAGCAGGTCCCTTACCCTTCGGGAGGTCTTCACAAAGAACGAAAATAATCATTATCAGCATCATCAGCAGAGTAATTCGAAACCCTGGAGAGCGTTGTTCTGCCTTCAGCATGAATGGCGAGATGATAAAGAAGCTCTTTTTCAAGATGTTGGCCTCTTCTTCATGGTGAAGGATGATCGAATTCCTCATCCTTGATTGGTAATTGCCTATATTGGCCATACAAATCTTCCCAGTAAGTATTTGTTTCCTCACCAAAGACGCATCTCCGGGATCTTTGAATGATCTTATCTTGGCCCACCATTGCATGCCGCTGCTCGTGGTGGTCACAGAGATGTGGTGGCGACGCTCTTTGCGAACGGGTTTGTTGTGAATGAGGGGTGGGCATTTATGGATCTGCTTTGATTGCGGCTTGCGCTCATGATCGCTTCAGGTGGTCTGCGAATGAGAAAGCCACCATTTACTTTAACAAGTCGACGTGAGCTTCGTGTCACAAGAAGCAGCTTTTAGAGCAGTTTTAGAGGTTGCATGCAGAACTGGAATGATTGAGATCATCGACTTACTGTTCCAATATGGTGCTGAAATTAGCCATCTGGGATTGTCTGATCTTTTCGTGACTGTAAAACGCGACTTCGAGGCAGAGCTGTGTATTCCGCTGAAATTCGCTTCTAGGCTACGACTATACGCCATGCTTATCTTGCTTACACACCCTGAAGCCGCACGGCACAATGCAAAGTAGTGGTGGGCCATGCAGGTGAACAATAAGCTAGAAGATTACACTGATGTTTAAGCCTGCATTTCTACTGATTTGAAGAAGCTCCGTTTCTAATTTGCTTGAAGCAGGAGTAAACATGCAGGTGGAACACTCGCCATAATAGCTGAATACTGCGCACTGACGAGATCCGCTCCTCGGAAGTGTATGTGAGGTCCTTGGCCACTTGCACTATATGTTTACACGCCCTTTAGCAATCTCTTATCGAGGTCAGAAGTTTCCGGAGCCCTCCAAAGGATCGAGGCCCGAGAAACAAAGTTGGGATAATACGATCAAGATGAGCGGCTCTCTGTCTGTGCTCCCATCGGTGCGAAATGTAAGTATATATTGCTATGCAAAGTGCCGGATGGTCTACAGCTAATAAGCTATTGACATTTCGGCAGCCACGGATAGAAAGGTATCATTGAAATCGTAAACGCCGACTCTTCGTACCAGCACCCTGTCTCATGAATGGTGTTTTATGCGAACTATTGGCCCTTTTACGACTGAGGACATCCCTTCTGCTCTACATTGTCAATATGACTCACGTGAGGATATTGTCCGAACGCAGTGGGAGGAGCTCCACGGTCGTAGCTGGGTATGGATGCTCCATGAAGTTTCTCAACGAAATCGGCATCTGAGTATGTACGCTATTACTGTCAGGCCCAAGACCTTGAGGCATGTTGTCAATACCTCGATGAGCGTGTTCTCATTACTGAATTCCTCGTAAGATGTTCCACCAGGAGGAGCTGTGAAAACAGCAACGTAGGTCGTCAGTGTCAATGCACGCACGAAAAGTGCTGGAACGGCCATTGCCGTCACGATTAACGTTGCCTATGAGTACTGTTTAGCATTACAGTGGAAGAAAGGAGAAAAGGATGTGTCTTTGTCCATTCGTAGATCAAAGTGTACACAGCGATCACACATGCATAGATCGCGACTACCAGCAAAAGTACAGTGTATGTGAGCTGTACATAATATCTTGCTCTTGCGATATACTCTTCAATGTAGTAATACCCACTGTTGGCAAGCCAGACCGCTTGGTTGATCGAGAAGCCGATAATCGTTGCAGAAAGCATAGCTAGTAGAATGACCATCGCCTTTTGCAGCTTGTTGAGCCATCGTCTGGCTCTTAAACAGGAGTTCCCGCACAAGGTTCGTAGGATGATACCGAGAAGCAGTAGTTCAAACAGATTGGCGGTGGACCCGAAGAACGGGCCGATGGTGAAGTAGGCGTTTGTGGTGACCGTATCGGTTTCATGAAGTGCGGTGTCGGTGATGCTCAATCCATAGTATCTATATCGGATGAATGCGACACCACACTGAGAGACAGGTACACGTACGCTATTGCAGAACTCATGACAAGTATGAAGCCGTTCTTTCGCAAGCGGTCTCGTCCCTCAAGTCGGATCCATTTGAAGCTGGGCGACATAGCTGCAAACGATGATCACAAGGATGGCGAGAACATCTAGCGCAAGGACTGCATCAACCTTCGTGTTCTGTGTTGTGGTCAGTGAGATGAATACAGTGAAGGTATTGGAGAACTTGTTACCTTCCACTCATAACCAGCCAAGTATAGAGGTTCATTGCACGCTCCGCAAGAAACATCGCCTAACGAGCTGCCAATAATGCCACTACCATCAACTCCTCTTCTGGTGCCGTGATCACAGAGATGCACCAAATAAATTCGTATGCAAGTAAATTACTGGAAAAGATGAGATGCTCGGTGTCTCAAGATATGGAATATAATGTAGGGGAGAACTCTGATGTATTCATCATAACAAACCTGGAAAGAAATTCTTATATCATTCTTCGAGTGTTGTACTTGGCTACTATATCTCCGATCTTACTGCTGGGAAGCTTTTTTGTGATGGCAGAGTAAGTTGCCAAGCGCGGTGGTGCTCTTCAGCCGTTGGCTCAGATCCTCGCTTGTGACAGCTTCATAGGTAGTTAGCCAATCCATGATACTTCAACACCACCCTCCCAAAACAAACGCCCCCAGGCACAATGACCTTTAGGTTGGAAAGGAATCCAATGAGAATATGTGCCTGAAGCGAAAACACGCACGGCTGACTTGGCAAACTACTTTTCGCTCTCGGTGAGTGAGTGAGTGAGTGAGTGAGTGAGTGAGTAAGTGAGTAAGTGAGTAAGTGAGTAAGTGAGTAAGTGAGTAAGTGAGTGAGTGGGTAGATAGTTGGCGAGTGGACAGTATATGAGATTTTGTGGTTGATCTCAGATGGTTTCCAAGCGACAGAGACCTTGTTGTAATGATTGCACAGAAGATACGGCGTGCCTTGTTCAGTCGCAAAAATAGAAATTGTGGCAACTGACGGCTGAGTTGCTCGAACTCTTTTTGGACCCCAAACCCAGCGCAATGGCAAAAGCTAGACCGCAGTAACGATTTGAATCCGGTTGGTAGAGTTAACCATTGCTGTACTGCAGTTATGAGAAGTCACTGAAATCGAACCAGACTTGGTACCCTACCGGAATTATCTCGGGTCTACTTCCAGGCTCAAGATCTTGTTTATCCAAGGCAATTGTGCTGACTTGGCTCGGAAGACAGGAAGATAACGATCTCGCTTACCTCCTTTCGAGAGGCACTAAGATTGAGCCTGTTCCACTTTTATTCCACCTTTCGATGACGGACATGTCAAGTTCAGATGTAATGAATTCACATCGGTGTTCACAATTTCTGTAACCCAGAGCTGTCATGTCTCTCGTTCAGCCTGTCAAGAACTTTTCCCTGGCGAGCAAGAAGAAGCTCAGAGACAAGCATCTCATGCCGCGCATCCATCTGGGTCTATACCAAACCTCCGGGCGCGAAACGTCCGAAGCTGTCACAGCAGCTCTCGAAGCTGGGTGCGTCCCTCATAGCTCCAATAATATGAGTTGACTAATGACCATCTACCCAGCTACCGTGGCTTTGATAGTGCAGAATGGTACGGCAACGAGGAAGCAGCAGGTCGTGCCATTGGCCGCTTCATCGAGAATAATACGCAAGGCGTAAAAAGAGAGCACATATGGTTTACAACAAAACTGAAGACCAACTCGACATACGACGAGACTAAAGAAGCCATAGAAGACTCGATAGAGAGGAGTGGTCTCGGTTATCTGGATCTATATCTGCTGCACAGTCCGTACGGAGGCCCAGAGGCACGAGCTGAATGCTGGAAGGCCGTGGAGGATGCCATTGAAGAGCGACTCATAAGAAGCGGTGGTGTAAGCAACTTCGGATTGAAGCACATGAAGGAGTTCATCCAGTCGAACCCACGATACATGCCGTCAGTAAACCAGATCGAGGTCCATCCTTTCAACACCAGGCCAGAACTTGTCGAATACTGCAAATCGTATGGCGTCACAATTGAAGCCTATGCACCACTAGCCAAAGGGATGAGGATGAAAGACCCTACTATATTATCACTCTCGAAGCACTATGGGTGTACGCCAGCACAATTGATGATAAGATGGAGCTTGCAACATGGCTATATGCCGCTTCCGAAGAGTACAAAGAAGGAAAGAATTATAAGCAACGCTCAGATTGGAAGCTTTGAGATCACTGATGCGGATATGGAGACTATGGATAACTTGGATGAGTATTTGATCACAGATTGGGATCCGACTGATTGCGAGTAGACTATGTTCTGGAATATTGTACGATGTAGTTATAAGTTCTGTATCAAGTCTTGCAGTTCTCTCTCCGAGTTCCACGCAGCCATACACAAGTTTACTGTCCCCTCCCTTATTGATCCGAAAGCTAAATGGTGGCTGGAACCTTACACTGGAGTTGTCTGAGCTGAGCGTTCACTTAATATCGTGGGTTATGATCAGTGGCATTCTACCCCAATCTTTCGATGCTGGAGACTGTCTAACTTTCTAGATTGTATCACTTCATCTGGTGTGAGTGAGTAGAGGGGAGAACAAGGGTGTCCACCCATTGCAAAGGTCACTACATGCAAGAGAATACAAGTAGAACTGTGTGCCAAAGTGTGTATTTTTATACTAATTCATATTCTACACAGCTGCAAAATAGTCCAAACACCCTGACCGTAGGATATCTGGGGGAGTTTGCTGCATATCGAGGAGCTGATGATGTCCAGATTGTATTTATCACCCTAACCTACGATGGACGTTGTTCTGTCAAACCTCTCGAGAAACTTAGATCGCGGCCGCTCCCTCCTTCTTCCGCTCCAGGTAGCGATCCCTCACAAGCTTGATGGCCGGCAAAGCAAAGTCCGGGACATTATCCTTGTATTCCTACTCTCCAGTGTTGAATTAATTTCATATATGCAGCCCGACAAATCGATTTCAAAAGTTGCCAGGCTTGTGATCTTTAGAATCCAAGCAGCGATAAAACCACCCAACAACTACTCGGTGCTAGTGTTCTTGCGGTTTGGAGTATCGTGAAGGCTATTGGATCTTCGCTCACATTAAGGACCAACTTCTCGAGAGTGGGGCACAGGCTAATGACGACGGGAATGTACAGACGAATACTCTCGAGGGGATCATCGTCGCATTGTTTGGAGTCGTAGCAACTAGTCGTGTCATCAGGACCACCGATGTATTCCAGGCCCATGTATGAATTACGCTTCAGCTCTCCGGCAAACTTCAGGGCCTTTATTGGAGCTGCGTTCTTGGTAGCTGTCAGACGAATTAGCATACAATGTATTGGACTATTCCAATGAGACAATAAAAGGCTGGTAGTAACAGCAAGAGAAGTGGTTTGTATGGCAACTAGCAATTGGCGATACTCAGCTCATATATTCAAGCTGAAAGTGAACGCAAACGCACAATGATCTGTGATACACATATCTTTTGAGGCAAGCACAAGTTGCGTACAGCTTGCTATGATTACGTCTAGTCTGCATAGAAACACAGGTCGAGGAAGGCATGTGGAAGGAAGGAACGCAGGACAAGAGGCTTACTTTGCAGGACAACTCATAGACAGTGATCTGATTTTACTGCATGTTGAATTACGAAAGAAGTCACAAGTAGTTTTTACATGATATATCTACAATACTAACTGATATACAATACATTATTGTATAGCAGAATGTATTGTATAGCAGTTGGTAATTATTCAGGCTGCTGATTACAGACTGACGTGTAATGTCCTGAAGTATGCCGTGTTTCGGGCATCTCCCCATGCTCGCTGACCAGACAATCATAATCCGTACCTTCATTTCGCCGTTGCGCGCTCAGATACTTCCTATGAAATCTTTAGACGTTCCCCATGCTCAAGCAGTGGATAGGCCCGCGCTGTCTCTTCGGCTCTCAACTCGTGATAGATCTCTTCCATCCACTTCGCCTCATCATCCATGAAATCTTCATAATCGTCATCTCCGGGCTGAGCAATGCGTGCTTCGTAAGGATCGACCCATTTCGGGCGGACCATCGGCCACGGAGCGGGCAACGGAGCAGGAGGAAGGCGAAGCTTGGTAGCCGGCTTCTTGAAAGGAGCCCATCGTATCTCGTTGCGGGTCACTAGCTTGCAGATGATCTCGGGCTGAGACCATTCACCGGTCCAATGCATTCCAAACGCTTTGCTCTTCTCTCTCTCTACTTCATCCTTGATCTTCTTGACAATTTGGTCGGCCATGGTGCTGAGCCATGGTTTTGCGGGAGGCCAAAAATGGTTTCTGCCACGGTGGTCGTACTTTGGAAGCTTGGTCTTGGTTGGAACATCCCGGAGCGTGAATTCGAAACGACGAGATCGATGGTTTCTGCTGCTCCAAAGCTCCACCTCGCTCTCCGCATGGAATCTCTCTCCTTCCACAATATATAGCTTCTTTAAATTCGTGAGACCCTACTCAAGTTAATGTATGTCACAAATGTTGCAAGGGAATGTGAAAAATCAGATTGACATCTTACTTACGCGAACCAAGTCACCACGCCAGTTTCTGGTACCAATAACCTTTCCCATGTTTTCACCACACCATCGCAAATCTCTGGCACCAACAGCTGAAAGCGCAAGATTCTCGATGGCTTGGTTGGCTGGGTTGGCACAAAATGCTTCAATGTCAAGATCAAGGAGCGCAGCGGATCCAATATAGACGGTATCTATCTCGGGGCGAAGGTAAATAACATCTGGGACAGTTTGGTCGGTGCTCATGGATGGAAAGTGTAGAGGCTTCATGTGAAACATTGCAACATGGTCGCGGCACAGACCAAGAATGGCATCCTTTTCAAGTTAGTCGTGATCTGGTTAGTCGTGATCTGGATGTCCAGGAGGCTCAAGGCAAGCGAAATATATATGATGGTCAACCTACTCGTGGACCTGGGGCCGAGAAACTATTGCTACTGCGTTAGCACCGAATGGCGAACCATCTTGGGGCGACATACTGATCTCGATTCTCATTCACAATGATCTCTACAAATTTAGGAAGGGCATTATTCCAGACAAGGATCTTCACCTCCTGGGGGAGTGTCTTAAAGCGCGGAAATGCGACAGCAGGTACGATAATTGCTTGTGCTACCCTAGATAGTCCCTCCGTGAAGGCATCAGTAGCTTCACGAGAAGTGAGATGGCTTGATTGTTCTGACGGTGCTCCAAGGACCAGCGTCTTCAACTCTGCCATGCTAAATGTTTCCTTATACATATCGGCAGGGTCACGATCTGATCCGGTAGAAGTGCGCTCTGCTTCAGATATGCTTGGTGAGATTTGAGACGGTAGAGTGACAGTAGTGAATTTCTTGTTCAGGGGTATGCGGGCAGCGTTTAGCCGTGGTAGTTGGTCTACTGGAGTCTTGGCAAATGGATTTTTGGATATTGATTCTGGTACCACAATTGGTCGACTACCATTCATATCATTTGCCCTAATCAGGTAATTAGCGCAGTACTTCCAATGTTTGTAGATTGATCGAGGTATTTACCATCCGACTTGGAGACCGTTGAGCTCAGCCGTCTGCATCTCGTAGTGCGGCATCGGGATCGAGCCTGAGCCTGGAGAGATCTTTGCAGATCTCCTCATTGCGATCACGAACAACTTCCTACTCCTGGAACATCGTCAGTAGTAACTAGGGCGCATACATGGAGGAGATTGCCACTGGATTATTCTGAGGTATCAGCTGGTAGGGCCCAATATAGACGCGCCGAACGCAGTTGATGACAACAGGGTTGGCAGAAATTAATAAAGCACGCAATTGAAGTGACCCTGAGAAAAATCTGATGTACAGCAGTATGTAGCGCCAAAACAAAAAGTGAAGAGACTGCACCTTTGGCACAGTATTGTTTACCGGAAAGGTGAGAGAGACGTGATGATGTGGATCATTTGTGGATCACCCAGGAAAGAGACACGTGAGCACGTGATCTCCTTCACCTTAGGTCAAAGGCAATTGCTGATTTTCCCATGGCCATCTGAAAAGCCTGCCATTCCGAGTACCTCAATTTCTATATATCTTGCAGGTATTGCTGGGTATTGATGGATTAATCACGGGACTTGTTTAACTACTAACTGCTAGGTAGGTATCTGTTAGTTGCACAGAGGTAGTTTATAGGCACACCTTGGTTGGATCTCCTGATCGCTTATTCACTAATCAGTGATTAGTGGGAATGCACCATTAAAGACAAGTAATCTCCAGTTTGCCTTCCAGTAGTTCTGAGACATGACCTGTTGGCTGTTCCTGACCAATTTGTTACCTTACTTCCCTCTCCAACCAAGGAAGACGTCAACTCCAGCTCCCTAGAACCGCCATTGCATTGCGCATCTTGCTTCGGAGAAGCCATAGGGCTTCATCTTATACCGCCGGTATGGATGATGTTCGGCGTAAAAATAGCGAGCAATTGTAGAGATGGTGTTGAAACGAGTGGATGGATTTCCTACCTGAAACACCTGTCATCTCCATCATCTACGCGAAACCCTTCATCATATCGTCCATCCCCCGCCGTCGCATCTTACTTTGCTCCTCCATTATGTTCATTCACCTGGTTTCAGCGCTACGCTTCATTCGCTTCTACAAGTTATTCCCTTCTAGTTGATAGCCGGATTGTCATTCGTTTCAACCTGTTTTCAAACAACCCTTCATTACTTGCTGCAGCAAGTCTGGCTTTTGCTGCCGCTGTAAAAACCACACTTGTTGATGTTTCGATCGTTGGGCCCTCTACTAGAGTGGCATCGAAACCTACAATCTGAAATATTCTCGACTACAGGGCTGTATCAGACAAGACGGACATCGGCCCTGCTATCTCTCCAGCCTTCACTTCTTGTGCGAAAGCTGGAAACACCAGGATCTATGTGCCCCGGAATCTTATTTCAGTGAGTACTAGTATCCATCATATTTACGAGTATACTATAGATCATCTGGTTGCGACTGGAGTTACTCTCAACGCCGGAACGTCATTTGCTCTTCACATCGATGGACTGATCACTCTGACCTCGGACGGTGACTTCGGTGGAAACGCCATAGTCATCGAGAGGAGTATAGGTATTTGAGTCTTCTCCAGCAACTGCTTGGGAGCTATCAACGGCCAAGGCTACATCACTCGTGTCACTGGCTCCGGACGGAATGCCAGACTGTTCAGATTCATCACCTGTATGGACATCTACTTCGACGACATTATTCTCGTGGATTCGCCAACTTTCCATCTAGTCTTCAACGATGTCGCGAACATGAGAGCTTGTCACATTACTATCCGTGGACCAAATATGGGAGGTACTGATGGTTTTGATTCAATCTTTGATAACAACTACCTTCGCCACAGCGAGGTCACGAACCGTGACAGGTGCATCAGTGTGAAGTCTCCATCGCAGAACGTCCTCATTGAGGATGTCTACTGCAACCAGTCGGGTGGAATGTCGATTGGCTCTCTCACTGCTGATAGTAAGCAAACGCAAACTCCATATGATGCTCTTACGCTGGAGGATTTCAGCATGTGGACCGTCAATGGCGCAAAGGTTGTCAACAATTGTAACAACGTCTATGGTACTGGTTACTGTATGAAAGACAGTTCGGCCAGAACAATGGCTTCCTTTTCTGTGACTACCACGTCCAGTGCCGCTCCCTCTGGCTATACGACGCCCACGAATCCAGCTTGGGGGACTGATGAGTATGGAACTAGACTTCCTATTCCTGTGTACTCTCCTGCAGTAATGTGGACGCTCGGAAGCACTGCCACAATGGCGTCGTCAGCTATCTTCAAGATCGTAGCGACATCGACTCTAAGAGCGTCGGTGAAAAGCTCATCTATGGTCAAAGCCGTGGCGACCTCTAAGTCCAGCTCGAGCATGAAGTCCGCGAGCAAAATCTCGTCAAGCACCTCAAGCGCCATCGAGGTCATCGTCACTCACCCCATCACCCAACATCCAAGCCCCCACCAATCACCTCTAGCATTATCAAAATCATCTCAACAACACACCTATCCCTAGTATCCACCATCCTCTCACCCTTGTCCATCGCCCCCAACCCATCAAGCTCCACACTGCCATCCAGGGTAGCGACTACTCTCACAGTCGTACCTATCCAATAGATGTCCTCGTCTCCAGAACAATCTACCACTCTTGAGCCATCAGTCTCGTTGAGCTCTACAATCGCAGGGGCTAAGCCATCCATATATTTCACACCCGGCTATTTTAAGCCATGGAGCCATCAGAAGAATGCTCATAGAAATCGCCATGGCGGACCGAACTAAACTATCGACCATACGCTGGATTACTGTAGGTCACTTGACTGTGCGCAGTGGACAGTGAAAGTCTTGCAGGGCAAAGACATTACTGGGATCTTTATGTACATTTTTGTATCCGAGCAGAAAATAAACACCTTCTAGCAATCACCCCCGTCCATTGCTTTTCTACCATGAAAAGATGTCTAAGGACGATCTATTACTTCGGCATTGACGTAAATATTCACCTCAACCTCATTGCTCCATCCACTGCTCAACTCCATCTCCTTCCACGCTCGCTCAACATCAATCTCCAACACATACTTATCCGCCTCGCTAACACTGACTGTATGTATCGGAATCACCTTGCCCAGAATACAAATAATAACACTCTCTTCCCACTTCGTCTCTGGCAATGACGAAATGTAGATACCAAGCACGCCCAGAGCTTTGAGATGGGTATCAACCACAATCCTCCCATTTTCTAGCTTCGTAAGCCTGTTATCCACAATCGCAGCAGCACCTGCCATCTTGCCCAGTAGGCCGAGCGTGGCGATCCACGTTGTGGAGCCTGTGTTGGAGTTATAGAAGCCACGGAGGGGGTAGGCGGAGAGGATTTCGTAGCCGCGGACGGGGAGGGAGACGAAGACGAGGGGGGTTGTGTCGGCGACTTGGATGGGCGGTGAGATGAGCCCGCTGGAATGGGCGCGCACGATGTAGAGCTGCATTTCTACGATGCCAGGGAACTTGGAGAGGGGAATGAGTTCGCTGATGGGGCGTTGAGAGACGTTGAAGAAGCCGATTATTCCGGTGCCGGTGAGTGCGGCGCCTGTGGGTGGTCAGTAGCTGCTATCAGTGAGGTCACGCATGGAAAGGGGCGTACCATGGTATGTGCCTACGAGTAGCAATGTATCGTCATCGTATCCGTTGTATTGATCTAACACCTTGCCTACAACACTTGGTCTGAAGATCACAGTCTTCCCACGAGGTGTAGGACCAGTCATTTGGTTGATGAGGTCAAAGTCGTGTTGACCCGGTACATCAGTGATGTAGATTGGTCCACCACTGACACATCGGGCAGCAGCATGGAAGCCCGAGTACTCATGCACGGTCTGGAACATATCCCAATCAGGTAACAGGTTTAGGTGCTGTGTAAAAAGAGCGTTGTGCGCGTTGGTCCACACGTGCCAAGTATGGCTTGTAGGTATTTCGGGAAAGAAGTCGTCACTGTTGCGTACGAGAATTGGTGGCCTGTTTTGAGGCAGTTGAGAGTGGAACAGAATCTGTGGTGTCTGGGACATGCATGAGATTGCTTTCACCCCAAAATGCCGTAGTGTTGATATAGTCCAGGCATCTTGATAGGTCGAGATGAGATCTCGTCGATGCTTTGCGGAGACAATCGTGTCAAGCATGAACTGTGCGCTGAGAATCATCAGTAAGTTCATGTTCGAAAGGTGGATGCACATACTCAGTCTTCACGGCATCAACGCCACAGGATGACAGGAAACTATAGAAGTCGTTGTAGAACTTTCCGACATCTTCCTTAGCTACCACCGTAAGTTTCCCACCGAGAGGTAGGTTTCTTCGTTGCGCATCTTCGCGTACTGCTTCAACAGTATTGTAAGTCTTGGCGAGCTTTCCATCCGGTGAAAGACCTCCCCAGTACCCGAGGATGGCGTGCCAGACAGCTATATGCTGAATGCTGGGATGTTTCTCACGAATATTGGTAATGAGATGCTTGAGGCCATTAGGAAAAGCCTCTCGCTCTGCTTCGAACTCGTTCCAGCCGTGTTGGAACTGTCCATGGCCTCTATAGTCGATCGATTGCCAGTTATCATCTATGATGAAGTTGGTGACATTAATTTTGTTCCTAGCTAGCGTTTCGACAGCATTGAGAACTTTCTCTTCTGTGAGCCGTTGGCCAAGAGCATTCCAGGTGCCTTCCCATATTAGTATGCCGCAAATTTAGGTAATGAGCGGTTCTTACAGTAAGTTAAACCATCATACCAATTCTCCGCCCATACCTTGGTGGTCTCATCGCCAGTCTTCATAGCTTCAAGCTCCTTCTGCTGTTCACCACTCAAAGTCTCGGCTGTAGCAACAACGCTTCTTGCTTGGTACATAACAGCGGCATTGGCAGACTCAAAATCATCGCCAAGTCCCACTAGCACTCTTCCCACTTGCCCCGTGGAACTGTCATTTCTGATCTAGTATTCATTAGCCAAAGGATATAAAAAATTGGGAAGTAAAGATCCATACATGTAGATTCACTTTTCCATCAACAGCAGTGAAAAGTGTTATCACATCGTCTACTCCACTGATACCAAGCAAGACTAGATGCTTGCCGGTTTTGCTCAGAAATGAACACATTACTGCTTCTTTATCAAGACCGAAATAGTCCTTGCCTTGTCTTGGTGCCAGCCAAGGACTCCAAATTCTAATCAGAGCAAACCATCTATTGCACTTCAGTTGAGAACTTGAAAGAAATTTAATCCCTTACCTTGAAAACTTGTTATGACCCCACGGTACACCAAAATTGATATCCTTGACAGTCGACTTCTCTCCATCGGCTGCATCGACCGAGGCTTCTACAGACCAAAGTATAGTGCCGGGACACTGACTTCTGAGATTTTTGACTTCCAGATCAGGGTTCAGACCCTGAATACAGTCTCCCAAAGAGCTAGAAATTGGTTCTTGGGCAGTAACAATCTTGAGAAGAACGGTCCCATCTAGTGATCCCTGATGCTCCTTGATCCATTTCCAAGTCTGCTCTGGATCATTTCTGAACTTGATCGTAAAGCGAGTCGGCAACTTTACAGTTAGTGGGGTGGTAAAGTACACTTTGGACAGATTCGTTGTCAAATTAGGTGATTGCAGTGATATCGGATGAGTCTTTGCATCTTTCGACAGCTCCATTGGCGTTTCTCGCCACTCGGTTCCATCGGAATGCCATAGGGAGACTTCCCAAGCATCTTGAGCTCGACCTGCATCAACCTCAAGCAGTGCTGTCAATACTGACTCCCTTGCAACCTGCGTGATTTGACCCAGGCCAGGGAATGTTGAAAGGAAAGCTTTCATGCTTGGATCATCAGATGACGTCGGGGGTTTTTGTTTTGGTATGTATAGTGCCTGGAAGACTTCATTGCCGTCAGCTGGACTAATTGGTACTTGTTCCGTCATGATGTATAAGTATCTTCAGAGGCTTTTTGAATGAGAAAGAGAAAACAAAAGGAGCTTACAAGTCACAGGATACAGAAAATCAATGATTGAGATCCTCAGTCACTGGATTGGTCACTCAGATGTGCTGTTCCTGCAGCAAGACTCTGGGACTTCTCCGTATGGGAGGGAGGAGCGGAACTGACGGGGAGGCGCCCCAAGCAATATGGAGTAAGAGCCACTTTTCACGTCAATCAACACACTTCTATTAGGGATTGGTCGAAATTGTGAATTCATGGTGTGCGCAATTCTGAAAGAGTTGCTCAAGCTACCTCGGGTTCCCTAGGTTTCTTATCTGTACATTGTCTGTACTTGGTATTTAGCACAAAGTGTATCAATGTCTGCTCCTTCACGTGAGATATTGCCACGATCGTTTTTGTTGAAGGCATAGTAATAGGCTTGGCGCGGCTTGGCGCGTCAACCTCAACTTTTTTTGGAAGTGTGAGCGGGAGTAGCCAGATCAACCATCACTCCTTTCTTGTAGCATATATATTTGTGCCGACTACCTAAGATCGCTACCTCGACCCTGTTGATGATTTTGGTATAGCAAAACATGGCTAAGCTGCCATCATTGGCGCGGTCTTCGACTATTTGCGCCAGATGCGCTTTCAGAGCAGCCAGCGCTCCTCAAAGGACGACCAAGAGATGGATAGGCATCAAGATGCTGGGGAAAATGGCGGACGCGGAGGCGAGCTGGGTAGATAAGTCTATGCGAATTAGAGCTGGCAAGGAGAAGAGCATGCTCACCATACTGGAGGAGAGACAGCTTGTGGAGGCTTTGACTGGGTGAGCTCCTCGGACACGACTACTTTCGCAGAAGCTTACGAATCACTTCCAGAAAAAGGGATGATATCGACAATATGTTGACGGAACATCGGCTAGGCGCATATGTTGGGATCGATCCCACGGCAGCATCACTTCACGTCGGACATATGCTCCCATTGATGTCTCTTTTCTGGATGTACGTCCATGGTTATCAAGCGGTCACACTACTTGGAGGAACGACAGCGAAGATAGGAGATCCTACCGGGCGCGACGCTGCAAGAGAAAAAGTCCACCGGACAGTACGAGTGCAGAACATGGCCAACATGCACTTTCAATTGAAGGCATTATGGGTCAATGTTGAAGCATATGGACGAAAATATGGCTATACATGGGAATGGGCGTGGAAACGGGCATTGCTCAACAACACCACATGGTTTCAAAGCTTAACATGGGAAGAGGCGTTGCAGATAATAGGGCATACGCCGACAGGCCCCATGCTGGCCAAGAGGACGTAAGTGATGCCACCAGCTTCTCTTTTCTGGTAAGAAACTAATCGTTCTAGTGTTAAGAACAAGCTAGGCAGGGGCGAATCTGGACTGACGTATGCAGAGCTATCCTATCCCTTGATGCAAGCTTGGGATTGGTGGCACATGTACAATACTTTGGGAGTAAGGATGCAGATTGGTGGATCTGATCAGTACGGAAACATAACAGCAGGCATACAGGCCGTCAAACACATTGCGGTGCACCACCCTAGTCCGGAAACGCCCAAAAAGACGACAGAGCCCCCCTTTGGTTTTACGACACCTCTCCTCACAACCTCTTCCGGCGCCAAATTCGGGAAAAGCGCAGGTAATGCCATATGGCTAGACTCGAACTTGACGAGCACATTTGACTTGTACAAATACTTCTTAGGCACAACGGATGCTGATGTTGGTGTATATTTGAAGCGCTTTACATTCATCCCGATCGAAGATATCAACCAATTACTGGAAGAGCACACAAAGGATCCATCAAAAAGAGTGGCTCAGCACAAACTAGCAGCCGAATTCGTTGAACTTGTGCACGGTGCCGCTGAAGCCAAGAGAACTGTCAAGGAACACCAAGCCTTGTTCCAAAAGAAACCGCTTCAAAGTAAGTCATTTTGAACGCAACTACGTCGTCACGTTCAAAGCCCACCTTACATAGGCTGATAGTTTCCTAGTCGAGCAGTCTCAAACGCAGATAACCGACCCTGTCGGTGCATCAGTACTCCAGGGGGCACAAGTTAACCTAAACAATCGTCCGGTGGCTCATTTGAAACTGCCCAGATCATTCATCCAAACGAAGAGTATAGGGAAGATCTTACATGCTTGCGGTCTAGCAGTGTCAGCAGCTGAGGGCCATCGTCTCGCCTCGCAGCAATCTGTCTATATAGGCGGAGGAGCCGATCGTCAGATGAAACCCATGTCAGATGGGGCCGTGAATTGGAATATTATACGGACCTGGGCTCCTGAAGAAACGAGAAAATTCCTCGTACATGACACGCTATTGTTTCTGAGAAGGGGCAAGAACAACATCCGATTCATCGAAGTGGTCGACGACGATGACTATGAACGTTTAGGTCTACGCTTCCCCGGGGATGGAAAGGGTGAGATAGACCTGACCGTCAAACAAGTCGAGCGACCACCATCGGCCATTGTCAGCGGCACGGAACCACTATTGCCTGATCCCAAGATTGATCCAAAGATCAACTTTCGCCCCGTGTGGTCCGGTGAAGCAAGCGTGAATATGGACCAGGCCTTGGAGAATGTCAAACGCGAATTGATGGAATCAAAATGGACACCCAGCGGCGCGCTGCGCATCCGAGAGGAGCGTGAAGACTTCAAGGATGAAGATTTGGATGTCGATCCTGATGATAGAATCGAGGCGCTGCAACGAAACCTGGAATTGGAGAAGAAGAAGGAGAAGCTGAAATACGATGTTAAGCATGCTGTAAAGGGAAAGTTCACCGGCCATGGTAGGCCGAGGGAGCCAGCACCACGGTATTGAGAGTGGCGAAGGAAGTGTATAAAGATGCATGTATACTGGCTATGTTGTAAAATATGTAGAAAGCTAGCTGAAGAGGCAATGTATATCGACCCAACTCAAATCACCGCGCGACGATCTGTAACAGGTCGTTTTTCGGTGCCACGAAAGACTGAGCATTGACTACCTGCCAGAACAATGCAGCCCAGTGGCGAATCTTGATATCGTTAGCGTCTGTTGGACGAGCGTCCGCACATGTTAATTTGAAGAATGTTCAAACAAGGCGCAGTACGAGACAGGCTCTAATTGATGACGCAGGCCAGGTCATCCGCTCCAACATCTTCAATCACACACAGATCGCAGTCGAATCGCTCGGTCGAGAAATAGTGTTATCAAAGCAGCCGATCATGCCGGCTACATATCAACCCTGATCACCATCCGCGACATGGTCCCAATCGAGACTCGACCTTGACCCAGATGGACTTGGACATCGCTTTCTTGTGCACTTAATATTGGGGGTTTTTAAGCCAAGACATTCCGGGACTATTGCTGTAGCTTCTGACGGACCTGCAACAATATATTAAACTATGTTATATCACCTGTTGGGATATGTTTCCTATACACATTAAAAATGAACCGCAATAGCTTTTGATAAAAAGCAACATATCCTAGTGAAGGCTGGCACGTATATCTTAGACACTGGCCAGCATATTGAAGGAAGCTCCGCCATGTTTTAGTACAACAAGCACTACACTGTCAAACATCTGACGCACAGCAGAAAGCACCCCAACTGGCTTCACTTACCCGAAATTGAAACACTCGATCAGTCTCGCTAGACTTCTATTTCTCACCCGTACTGGCGGCTCCAGGTGTCCAACTCTCTAGGTCGGTGTAGAGATCCCTCACCTCGATATATATGGCGTGTCCTGTAAAGAGTCAATTTCCTTATGTATTCTTGTCAAGGGAAGACGAGAGTTCAAGAGATGTAGGATTTGACTAGAAGATGTTCTAAAGGAGAAAGGTTCTCGAAGAGAATGAGATAATATATACAAAGTATCCACAAAATCTGTCGTATCCACATGATCGGCAGCATGATCGAGTTGGTGCCTGAACAATTTTTGTGCAGTGAAGGGCGAAGTCTGGCATATCAATAGTAGAGTCACAACTTGAGTGCAGGTTGATAGCTGCCGCGGGCTATAAAGCGAGATTCCTTCCCTTCCCTCGTTATGTAATCCGATAAACCTATTCACTAATCGTAGATATTCCCTTCTCACCCATATCTATGCTCCTTCTTACATATCTCCATCTCCCTTACCACAGCTCCAAAAACAACTCAAACTACACTATACTGCAAGTGGTAGCATAATTTCTGTCCCTCCAAATGCTGGTAGAAGATGTACATTCGGCTTCTGCTAAAGATACTATCTCGGGTCAGGGGCTACATGGTCGATACCCTGTGTTCCAGGGCTCGAGCTATTCTTTTGCTTCTCGATTATGTGCGGCAGGTGGAATATTCTTGTTAGATAGATGAGATGGATAACATGGATAAGACGAGTTATGGTGATATATGGAAACATGGACGGAGGTTGTCGAGGTTCGTGGTGTAATACGCTAGCGATTGAGCATACCTAGCTAGCTATTATACCATTCTACTTTCCTATCTAAGCTCATTGACAGATTTGCAAGAGCGCCTTGACGCCAGTGGCAGTAAATTCGCAATATTCATACGCCCCTGCTCGCACTTACAAGCTCTCGATGGCCATCATCAACACCTCCATCGCCCTCGCCTCCACCCCGTCTTCTCCCAACGTCTCCCTCAACATCCAGCTGACATCGCTCTGAAAGCCCAGCGGAATATAACACCCACTCCTTGCCTTCTCCAAGCTCTCCTTTAACCTCGAAGTATGCTCCCATTCCTTAGCTGCCACCTCCGCGCGATCAATCACCTTCGTCGGAATTCCGCACATCGCCGCACAATGCATGCCGAAACTCCCTTCCGCGACGCCAACCTCAAGCTTATACAGGAACGTGACTCTCCGCTCTTCATCGTCGACATGGATTTTCATGCGCTTGGGCGCGATCTCGGGGTGTCCCGCGAACTCGGTGGCGAGAGAGTGGTAGTGCGTAGCGAAGAAGCCGATGCAACCGATGTGTGTGGCGACATGATGCAGGACTGCTTGCGCGACAGCGACGCCGTCGTAGGATGAGGTGCCGCGGCCGAGCTCGTCGAGGATGACGAGAGAGCGTGGGGTTGCCTCGGAGAGGATTTTCTTGGTTTCGGAGAGTTCGACGAAGAATGTGGATTGGGCGGCGAAGATGTTGTCGTTTGCACCAAGACGGGACATGATGCGGTCAACTGGGGTGAGTTTGGCGGAGACGCAGGGGACGTAGCAGCCGATCTGAGCCATGATGACTGCGACGCAAGTCTACAACGGTTAGCTGTGGTTCAGATTGGGTTTTGGTGTAAACTTACCATTCGCAGCATTGTTGACTTTCCGGCCGCATTTGCACCAGTCAACAAGTTGATGTTCGCAGATTCTCCGCCTAGCTTCACATCATTCGGTATGAAGTCTGTGACATTGGGCAGAACACAAGGATGCCGGAGCTCCCCAAACTCCATGACGCTTCTCTCGGAATCAACAAACTCAGGTCTGCAACTGGGCTGACCAAGAGCCGAAGAAGCTGCAGCAAGACTGATCAAACAATCAAGCTGAGCGATGACCTTGACAGCCGCCAGCCAGATCTTGTAGTCCACATCAAACTTCGCATACATCCTGCCTGCAACTTGCTTGACAACCTGGCCGTGAATCTCTTGTGCTTCCTGTAGATCCCGGACCAGCTCTTTCAGCTCAGGGAAATAGTAGCGTTTCACAGCTTTTGTCGAGGACATCATCTTCCACTCTTTCGGTACCTTCGTCTTGGCTAGCACTTCCAGCTGGTAGACCTCTTTTCCGATATCTTTATAGACGGTAGTTCTGCCATACTCGGCCTGCTGTTGCTTCAACAAGGCACTCAGCTCTTCTTCAACCTTCTCGATTGCGTCATGGCTGTCGTCGAATTGTTCTTCAATGCCACGTTCTGGAACCAGAATCTTGTGTTCTCTGGCCTTCTCCCGATCAAAGGCAGTCTTCCACCATTCTAATGGTCTCGAAAGATCGGGCATGGCATTAATCAAGCGATCGACGATCCCATCTCCTCCACCGAAAGCACCGAGGAGACTCATCGTGTACTCGATCTGCTCGAAGCCGTCCAAAACCCTGACAAAGTCATCAGGTTTGCAGACCCCGGCGTGTATGCGAGATATCAAGCGTTCAAGATCAGGCATCCGAGTCATCGAACCAACGAACTGATCGCTGAGAGTCCGATCCGCGTTCAGCATGTCGACTGCATCCAGTCGCTCGTTGATCCTCACTGGATCTGCCAGTGGATGGCAGACCCATTGACGGAACATACGCTTGCCGAAAGGTGTGATACAGCGGTTGAGAAGGGTGAACAGTGTTCCTTCAGAGCCACCATCATGAGTATTTGCAAAGACCTCCAGGTTGATAAGTGTCTGGCCGTCAAGTACTAGAGTAGTGCCTTTCTGTATAGGATTATATCTTGCGATATTTCCTTGTGATAGAAGATTTCTTTCGAGCTTCAAATTCCTCAAATATTGCACCAGAGCACCGAAGCCAGACATCATCAAGTCATTATTCCTGATCTGTTGCAAGCATTCCGGCCAGATCTCATTTTCTGAATCCTCTGACACGAAGTATCCACTGCATTCAAGTTCGCGACGTGTCGTGTCTGCATCCCAGAACTCCTTACCAGGCTTCAGATAGTTCCAGATGGTCGTCGGGTTCGTGTTGTTCTTCAATATTCTCAGAGTTTTGGAAGAAAGACATGATTTCTCTATCAAGAGCTCCTGAGGTCTCGTTTGAGCAACCAAGGTTTCGAACTTCGTGAGGTCTACGTCGTCCACAAAATCCGAAAGAAAAAATTGACCCGTAGAAGTGTCGACGAAAGCGACACCAAAAGCAGGTAGATCATCGATGACGGATTCCTTGATAGCAACACAGAAAGTCGCCATATCACCCTGAAGCATGCTACCTTCGACCAGTGTACCACCAGTAAGAACACATGCCAACTCTCGCCGGATGATCTTGTCGGCTTTCTTTGCACCCTTCACAGGTGGACCTTGACTGTCCTCTCTCTCACGCATCTCCTTGCCAAGTGCAGACTCACACTGATCGACTCTAGCGATCTTGAAGCCCTTCGCAACAAACTGATTCGCCCATTGATCCAGTGATGATTCCGGCACACCGACCATGCGCATATTGACTCTATCAGTCAATTTCAGATCGAACATTTGATGGCCTATCGTAGCGTCGTTCTCGTACAACTCGTAGAACTTGCCCTTCTTAAAAAACACAATAGTGTCAAAGAACTTCTGCTTAATCTCCCAATACTGCTTCTCAAACGGCGAGAAACCCGCGAAAGCATTTGGTGGAATATAGACCGTCCTCGGGTCATAATCTGCGTGACCTATAGGATTTCGGTCCAAGTCTTGCAGCGAAGCTAGCCATGGATATCTTTTCTCGGGCTCCGATGTATGCGCCTTCTGCTTGTATTTCTTCTTATTCGAAGTTGGTGTGTTCAAAGAATTTTGGGGCTTTGGCTGTAACGGATGAGTGTTTTCTGGATCATATTTCCACTGTTGAGCTGTCGAGGGCTCGCCTGTATCCATACCATTATCCTCATCCTCATCCTCTTCGTCAGATATTCTAGGCGGCGAGACTATGGATCGTTTACGAGGTGTTTGAGCGACATTCGGGCGTTTCCTCTTCTTCGCCGGTCGAACGGGGGCATCTGAATCGTCCTCAACTATGAAATTATCCATTTCCTCTGAGCAACATTAGCATGTATCCCGGACTACAAGCACTGCATGTCTAACCATCGTCGTCAATACCGTCCAAGCCATCAATGAAAGTATCTTCCTCATCATCATCCACAACCTGTTTCTTCTGGCCTCTGCGCTTCTGCGTGGATCTCGCCGCAGGCTTGACAACCTCCTCGTCGTCATCATCTTCGGTTTCAGCGTATGTAACTACCTTCTTTGCCTGTCAAACGCATTAGCAAAACTTCTCAATGGCTATTATGGCCATAGCATACCTTGCGCGAAGGACTACTCCCCAGCACCATTGTCACTGGCTATCCACCTCAATCAGCCACAACTCCTTCCAACATCGATATCTGCAGAACACCTACCTTCAACGTCTCCTCATCCTCACTCGGCGGCTCTATCACATCGCTGCTCAGCACCGGAGTTACATTTTCCTTTGCCTTCGCAGCACCTTTGAATGCAGGTTTCTCCACAGCAAACTTTACGGGCGTCTTGCCAGTTTCCTTCATCGCGGAAGAAGGCTTCCAGACACCGGTAGCAGACTGCGGTGAGTTGGCAGTTTTAGAGAAAAAACTGAGAATAGATCCATTCTTGGAGCTGGAGGCTTGTTTCTTCAGAGAAGGAGGAGCGGGAGTTGCGGAGGGTTCGGTCTTGACCATTGTGACGGCTCTTTGGCAGTGATATTATGACAGACAGAGTCAAGTCAGTATATTAGAGGCAACGAGAAGCTGAGATGATTTGTCTAGGGGGTATATAGAAAAGCTGCTATCTCGAGAAGACGACGCGTCGGTGGTTCGCGCTCACGCTAGCCCGTGCTTTCGTGTATATTGGAAACCCACCTCCTCCAGCCAATCAACGACAACACATCACGTAGAATCGTGTTACAGGTAACTACGGAGATATAAGAAAGCCGGCTTCTTGGTCAGAAAGATTTGATGTTGGTAAGTTTTCGTGTCAAAACCAGGTCATGAGGCAACGACAACCCCTCTCCTTTCCCCTCCTCTCGTGCTGCTTTCCATCTACAAAAGCTATATAAAATGTAAATGACTGCTTGAAATCATGGTGAATCGCGAGTGCCACCAAATCCTACGCCCTATCCGTTCTACTCTGAAGACATAACCTCGATGAGGAAGCTCCATCCAGTTCAGATAACATGAGCTCTTCTATAACCTCACACGCGCGAACGGACGAGCTGGTAGCATTCTCAACGAGAGATCTGGACGGATTCACTCCCTTTCTGACTTCAACAACCGTTGGCGGGTCAGACTCAGCTACGTCTACATCAGTGTCTTCAGAGAAGCCAGCCATATCTATCAATGATATTGATGGAGTCAGAGAAAGTTCCAGAGCTGAAGCTATACCTTGTCCGCCTATCGTACCCCAGCATACGGCTATTGCGATGGACGAGAAACGGGAAACTGGGATGAGTGGCAGTCGCAGTCTGAGTAGGAGGATCGAACTAAGCCGACATGACCATCTAGAAGCTTTGAGCTGGGTGATGGTTGGGCCGGGGGTTTTGCTGTTGGCTGTGTTGATGGGCTGGAGGAGAATTGGCAGGAGGATACCGAGGCAGACAGTACATGATCACTAAGACTACAGAGACTACACGCCCTCAACAGTGGGTGACAAGATTATTTACGCACGGGCTAGAACATCATGAAAACACAGCAAAAATGACCTACTTTGTACTGCTGTAAAGTATCAATTTCAAAGCCCAGTTTCTGTATAACTTATTATCAGGGTATTTGGGTAATAGGCCTCACACCTGTACTCTTCAAATTGCAAAAGAGAATTATGGCTGCATGATATCTCTAACTTAGTTTCTATTTTCACTACCAAAAGATTACTAGTAAATCGAGAGCTTCACAGCATCTTCTGTATAAAGCACTTTTAGAGAA
Organism: Calycina marina; assembly: GCA_019669825.1. Classification (NCBI taxonomy): domain Eukaryota; kingdom Fungi; phylum Ascomycota; class Leotiomycetes; order Helotiales; family Pezizellaceae; genus Calycina; species Calycina marina. The sequence continues at coordinate 689 of MU253858.1, read as the reverse complement.
TACTTTCTATGTACACTAGTCTTCTTGTAGCATTGAAAGTTGGTATAACGTGGTTGTACATCGAGTCGCGCACTTTTCCTTGACACGGAACTTCAAATATAGATAACAACCCCAATAAAAATACTAAATTTTTTATAAGTTAAATTCTGAAGAGCTAGATATATCTTCTTCTATTTTACAAATTCGTACATTTTGGCCAGCTTCTCCGCAAGTGCCACAGCGCCGTCTAGACGGTTGTCCCTCGACCCGATTACCCCTCTCCGCACGTAAGTCGAGTCGGACCTGCTCATCTACCTCTTGCTGAGATAAAATACCATGTGCATCCTCTATTGTAAATGCATCTCCTTCACGGACACGAGTCTTTTTTAGCCCTACGACGCTTGCTAAGCGCCTCGTTCGCTACTCGAAGTGTACGTATCTCCTCTGTTAAAGGGGTATTCTGGTGAGCTAATCGCTCAGTACCCTTTGCTAACGCAAGGACTGTCTCAAAAAGAGGTGTTGACGAGCTTCCCTGGTGACGGGCAATCCTTTGTTTCACAATAGTTGTCTATGAAAGGGCCTCCGTAGAGTTGTGAGGTGTTTGGGAGACCCAAAGGTCGGCGTCGGCAGGGAGGGGCAATAGAGGAGATGGAGTCCGTAACTTCACGTCAAGCTTTGAAATAACAGCTTTAGGGTCAAAAGGCACTAGG
>MU253857.1:0-68191 GCA_019669825.1 Calycina marina | reverse complement strand
TCGGCAACTGGTGCCAAAGCTGGGCCATTCCGGCATAGCTATCCAACGGATGGCTGGAACCGTGTATGAATAAATCAATCAATCAATCAATCAATGCAATCCCTATATAATTTTTACAAGCCCTCTGTAGTGGCTTTTAAGTAGGAACGCATTGTAATGTCTGACACATATGATACAACTGATCTCTGCGAAAGTTTTGAGCCTGTGGCTCTGACTCTGGGGTGCCTCGTGGCCTTGTAACTTAACCTGGTATTTCTGTTGGGCAGTTTTTGTTAGGCAAATTCGGGTGGTCAGCCTTGCAACGCAAGCGAGACTCGATAACGAATATCTCTGCATGCTGAGCAGTAACATTAGGGGGCTGTTCGATGGCAGATATTCCTAGGGTTTTGAGGGCATAGTATTGCTTTCTCTCCCTCAGCAATTCGTTCGCGAATCTACGTCCCTGAATCCTCTTTAATTCAAACTCTCACAGTCTGAAGCAATACTTGCTGTCTCCAGGCTCGTAACATTCCTTAGATGCTTCATATCCTACTCTATGCTACTTCTTTGCGCCAGCTTTAATTAATTCCTTTGCTATAGCTGCTTGCCCGTCTGCTAGTGCCATCTTCAATGCTGTGAATCCTTCAGGGTTTACGGGGTCCGTCTTCGCGCCCTTTGTGAGCAACATTGTGACCAATTCGGCGTATCCCCTATCAACAGCTATCATAAGCGGAGTGGCGCCTGTGATGCTTGTTGCGTTTACGTCTGCACCAGCATTGACGAGAATCTCAGCAATTTCCGGATGGTATGTGACCATCGATGTATGCAGTGCTGTCCAAGAATCCGGCTTGAGGGCGTCTGGATTAGCGCCACTTGCGAGAAGCAATTTGACAAGCTCTAGGTGTCCTTTCGTGGCAGCTGCGAATAAAGGCTTCTCCTTCCAAGCATTTACATCAGCGCCAGAGTCGATTAGAAGTTTTGCAATCTTGAGGTCTCCAGTTTGTCCGACCACACAGAGAGGAGGCATTGTGCCATAGCAGGGCTCATTTGCAGAGATTCCTCAGCTGAGCAGCAACTCAACCATCTCTTGATTGCCCGCACGAGTTGCAAAGTACATTGGCGTTACCTGACTCGGATGCTCAAAAGTCTCATCTGGATTGGTATCTTCTGTAGGTTTCGATGTTTCAGAAGACATGGCCTCGCGGGCTAGCGAATCGGATGGAGATGGGATCGACTGCGACACGCTATTTAGCAGGCCAGAAAGGGTGACGCTGGACCGACCCAACTCTTTTGTCCATCGCCGGATCTCTCCAGCAACAGCAATGAAGCCAGGGTCATCGACGCTGTTGAACTTCGTCATATCCATGTGATTACTTCGGATTCCAATCGGGATATAGCCTGGTAGGATAGCTGAGTGAGAGGGGACGACCTAGAAGCGAAGGTCAGCATAGCAACGTTAACACAATAATCTTCCACTTACAACACCAACGCCAATTAAGGGCAATTCTTCAAAGAAGCAGGTAATGTCGATTGGTTGAAGCTTGTCTTGGTATCGTGACCTAATCATAGTATGGAATCCATCCTGGACCCGCGCCAGAACTTCTGAATCGCTCTTGAGGACTGCTAGAATCCGAGGGTTGGTTTGCTTAAGCACTCCAATCGTTTTGGCCAGTCTCTCGGCCCACTGTGCGAGACCAGAACCATGATGTGGAGTTCCGAGGAACACAATGCCACATGTTTGGTCGAGGATGTCTCGAAGATGTTTCTCTGGCCGCTGTCGCGCTATTGACAATGCCTGTCTCACTTGATAAGCTACAAAGGGCCGTCTAGGTTGATTGCTTAAGTCTGGTTGCTTACATCCTCAGACTAGACCACCAAGGCTATGACAGACAAATATAATAGGCCGTTCATTCTGCCAGGATTAGTTTCATTCTCAAATAACCACAGTCCGCTACGACCTGCCGTGTCATGCTCCTCTCTATACGTTGCAACCGAAGTCAGAAGGTTCATCGCGTGGTCCCCGATCCTATTCTTCGACACTACACCTTGCCAGTCTGCCACATATGCATCGTATCCGAATGTGAGAACGCGAGCGTTGGGGACTTTGGATGGTAGTAGAGACTGAGGCCACGGAGCAGTGGATGTTTGCGCAGTCCATGTCGTCTCTCGGTCGCCAGTGAGGCCATGGACGAATATAGTGCTAGTTAGAGAGTATCTTGTCAGCAATGCTGCAAATTCTCGAGAGATGAAAGAGCTTCGGTATTGCCAACTCGACAAGAACCCGACCTACTCGACCACGCTGTTCTCTGTGTCGTGCAGCTGTTTAATACCGGAAGGAAACGTCTTTCTCGCCGAGGCACCGGTCGCGGGGGTTCTCGGAGGGCCTAAATTAGAGGGATCCTCAGTGAGGGGGTTCTTCGGCCGGTGCGGAAACCATCGTCGCATGGTTGTGTCGGTGTATACTGTTCCCTGGGGTGCTACATGGAGCAGGTAAGGAGGCGTTCGACCGTATCAAGAATGAGCAAATCACCCCTGAAGCCAGGCTGGCTATTGAAGTCGAAGTTGGTGTCCGCTCACCGCGATCAGTCACGTAGCACCTTACATAAGCACGCCGACTCATTCTGGTGATTGGACGCACACATCTCCGTCTACCTTTTACCAGAGACGTCTACTGCTTGTACGTTATTACTACGTAATGCGTTACCAATTGCTATCTCTAACGCAATAATGATTGAATTCCTCCATCGTTGTCGATTGGAGTTCGAGATGCTTACAGTTGAAGAACTCATAGCTTTTCTCGGCACGTAGGGAGGGACTGTACTTCGTTGGCACGCCCGTTTACCATCGTAGGTGGCACAGCTTTATTTTCACTGCGATGCTCCCAGTCATGACGCCTGTCAGCTATGTATATATTGCGGAATTGATGGATTAGGAGAGATCAATGTTGATGAGCTCGTGATCCCATACTTTCATATTTTGAGTTAGCAGCCAATCTTTCTCTGACATATTGGCGGAGATGAGGGGAACTTATTTGATCTTCTTCACATCCCGCAAGCGGGATTGCAATGAAGAAAAAAAGGGTTGCATCATCTGGCAGCAGTGTAATGCCAGAGACACGGTGAGAAGAGACATGAGCAAGCCCAGCGGTCTCGACTCGAGGGACAAAAATAAGAATAATCAATGTGATGACAATAGTCATCTTTCAGAGATTAAACTGAAAAGAACAGATACTACACTTGATCTAAGCCAATAGGCAAAGAGAGCTGGAGAGAAAAAGAAAAGAGGAAGGAGGTCAGAATTCTCGAGAAATATATAGACATGCCAAGAGAGGCTAGTACATCGCATCACTACGCCAGGCAGCAAGGCAGAAAACGCACCAGTGCTATCCACTTCCTTACCTTTTTGGGAAATTTAAGCGAGTGATCGGAAGGTGTCTAGCGTATATTGGCATGGCTATATATTTCTCAGAAATTCTGACCTGATTCCTTTCCTTCTCTTTTTCTCTTCATACTTACCTTCTTGACAGCTCCCTGGCTCATGAATTAGGGGCTGGCAATACGAGACCTTCACTGCACATCGAGGAGTCGAGAATTGTTGAATATCCTTCGGGGTCTTCATCGGGGGAATTTTTGATTGCACTCATGCTTCGCGCATACCACATTTTTCATTGGGCTTTTCAGCATTATGCTGGGACTTGAAGAAGAAGAATATGAGCATTGTCCAGATGGATATCAAGGTGATCTGACTGGGAATTGTTGTACGCTTGAACCCATCTAAGCGCTTTCTACTTTACAATAACTTCTAGATGCACTGTGACAATTTCTGCTCGACGCCCTCGTGATCGTAGAACCTGCAATCCTCCTTAGCCTGGCTCCGTTCGCGTTCTATCCCTCTGCTGCCCGTCCCTCAGTCCTTGCAGAACTTTCGCTGCGACGCTCGTTCACCGCCAACCACATTGCGCTATACCATCTTCAGCACATCCCCTCGGCAATATCAAAAAAAAAAAGATTCCATTCGACAGAGCAGAGGAACTCGAAGTACAGTTTATAGAAACGACGAACCATGGTTAAACAAAAGACTGCGAAAGGCTCTGCTTCGACAACAAGCGTCTCAGGCTCAAGCGATGCGCGGTTTTCTAATTTCACAACCGATCCACGATTTCGTCTGCCGTCCAAGAAACACTCACGAACTACTATCGACAAGCGCTTTTCGCGCATGCTAGAAGATGAGGATTTTACGAATACTGCGAAAGTCGAGTAAGTCGAGAATTTACAAAGGCGCAATGTGCGACGCGGTGGAAACCTGTAGAGGTGTGAGGTGCCAATGCGCTTGACTTCTCCAGATTTTTGAATTTTCAGGATGGATACGGACGGCGCTGACTATTTATGTAGTCGATATGGACGAAAACTCAGCTCCGGTGTGAAGAAAAAGGTCTTGGAACGGCTTTATGTGCCCGATGAAGAAGGAGAGGCAGGCATAGAAGTCGAAGATGACGATGTCATTCAGCGGGAGCTTGAGAAGCTTGAGACTGCAGGCTTGGGTAAGAATTTTCCAAGGAGATTATAGTTTAGAGAGGTTGCTAATCTTACATACTTAGAAGTCAACACATCGTCAGAGGAATCAGAAAGCGAGAGCGAGGAGGATGAAGAAGATGGCGGTGTTGAGATCGAAGAGCCGGAATTCCCAGATATGGCAGCAGGACAACAGGGTGTGGAAATGGGCGATGTTTCAAAACGAATAGCAGTTGTGAACTTGGATTGGGACCAAATACGGGCGGTCGATCTTTTGGCTGTATTTCAGAGCTTTGTGCCGAGCGGAGGCAGTATCAAGAACATCTCTATATACCAGAGCGAATTCGGAAAGGAACGTATGGAACGAGAGGAGTTGGAGGGACCGCCAAAGGAAATATTCACGAAGCAGGAATCCGAATATGTGGATTCTGGATTCGACTCGGATGAGGATGAGGACAGTGACGAAGAGGATGATGAGAAAATAAAGAAGGATCTTATAAAAGAGGACGATGGAGCGGACTTCGATGGCACAGCTTTACGGAAATACCAATTGGAAAGATTGCGATACTATTATGCGGTCATCGTCTGTTCCGACAAAGACACAGCAGAGAAGATCTACGAAAACACAGATGGCAAGGAGTATCTCTCTTCAGCGAACTTCTTCGATCTACGATTTATACCAGATGAGACGGAGTTCGACGAAAAGCCTAGGGATCAGTGTGACGAAGTGCCTTCCGACTACAAGCCTATAGAATTTACCACCGATGCGCTGCAGCACTCCAAAGTCAAACTCACATGGGACCAAGATCCAGAAGAAGGCGCACGCAAAGATGCAATCCAGCGTGCGTTTACAGGCAGTCGTGCTGACATTGGTGAGAACGACCTCAAAGCATACCTCGGCAGCGACTCAGAGGATGATGATGTGGAGGAGGCACCAGAGAATACCGAGGATGCACCTCCACTATCCAAGAAGGAAATGGCTCGCCAGAAGTTGCGAGCTGACCTCGGTCTACCAGACGAGCCTATTAAGGCTACAAAGAAGAAAGTCGGCCCAGTCGGCGACATGGAAATCACATTCTCAAGCGGTCTCAGCACGACAGAAAAAGGAAGCGTGTTCGCAAACAAACCCATAATAGAAGAAACGACCGCCGAAGCATATGTACGCAAAGAGCGCGAACGCAAAGCACGGCGGAAAGAGAGAGCCAAAGCGGTTCGTGAAGGACGCGATCCAGATGCTCCTGCTGTGCCGGTGGAAGAAGCTGAGCCCGAGAACGATGATCTTGGGTTCAATGATCCCTTCTTTGCTGCTGATACTAGCGTCAAGGAGAAAGCCTCGAAGGCGCTGAAGAGGGACGAGCGGAAGAAGAAACATGCTGAGAAGGAGGCGGGGAGGATAGAGAAGGAGTCGAAACGTGCGGAGCTGGAGTTGCTGATGCAAGATGACGGTGCGGAGGAGGGAGCGAATATAGATCACTTCGATATCAATGAGATTGCGAGGGTGGAAAAGAAGAAGAAGCGCGCGAAGAAGGGGAAGGGAGAGGTTCTTAGCAAGCGTGGGGGTATGCAAGAAAGCTTTGAGCTTGACGTCGCAGATCCCAGATTCACGAAGGTGTTTGAGAGCCATGAGTTTGCTATCGATACCAGCAAGTAAGTTCTCCAGCTGTGGCATATGACGAACTGTTACTAATGTGTGCAGTCCAAGATTCAAGAAGACTGAGGGGATGTCAAAGTTGCTTCAGGTATGTTTTCACCATGTTCCTTTCATCTCCAGCTGGGCATGTTAACGTTTTGATAGGAAGGAAGGAAGCGCAGAGGCGGAGAGTCAGATGGCGAGGTCGATGTGCAGAGGACGAAAAAGAAGAAAACCTCGAAGTAACACATACCCTAGACAGCAATACTGTACAACTGAATGTGAGACGATCACAGGTCTCTACAAACATGCAGTCCGAAGTCAATTTAGTGTGAAGATTCACCAAGATGTTCTAACGTGGTTGTTGTACAGGACCCTGCGTACTTTTCCTTGGCTTTCCACCCTATTACTTCAACACGCGTTATCTCAACTACTAATGGAAACTCTAACTCAAGAAGATTTATGAGTCTTTAAAAGTTAATGCTAAGGAAAAGTGCGCAGGATCCTGTACGACCAAATTATGTCGTTTCCTAGAGATAAGGTGATGCCTTGGCCAGCATTACTTTTGAGAGTTTGATATGTGGGTGTGCGGTGTCGACCGAGATCTCAAATCGTACTTTTAAGATCACTCTGTCAAATGGTTGAGATGTATCCGATTGCGCGAGTGCGTTGGACAGGTGCTGCACGAGTATCATGTTCCCCATGCGTGCTTCTGAGCATGGTCTTCCAAAATGGTATAAAAATCCGAAAGTATGATAACAGACGACAGGATGAGAGCGGCCTAACGTACTCGGACGCGTCTGTAATATAGTGGTACTCAGTAAATATGTTAGCTTTGCCGGAGGTAGCCACGGCCAAACCTCTTCTCTCAGTGTGTCGACAACGGCCAAACGTTCAAAATAATTCAAAAGGTGGTTTTCTGGATATTTCAAAGTCAAACTGTTCGCATGCTATGGCATTCCAATAGCATGTCGGGCGTCCCAAAAATAGCAAGTCAAAAATCGACCTGTCGAAATGTCCACCGCTACAACCTGAATATTCTAGTAGATCATTTCCCATTATAATAAAAACGGACGCAGCTTTACGCAAAGCCAAATATGCCTTTGAGTTTCCCTATCCATAGAAGGGCGATTCATTATCGCAAAACATCTAGATGAACTAAAATTACATCTCAACTGAGAATTTTGACCATGATGCTGTCCTGAGGCGACGCTTTCGCCACCCTCAGCGGAAGAAGGTCCACCTGCGCGAGCAGAATAGTATTCACCGTGGTTCCTAGCCAGGTCAGCTATGATCATTGTCTCAAGATATCTCAGTGAACATGAGTGGCAGTTGGACCTACTGTTCCTGTAGAAGGAAACGTGAATCATCTTACTCATCTTCCTCAATGCTTTCGAAGGCAACCTATAGTCTCTCATTTCCTCTAATGAGCTTTTGTAACTTGAACAGCTCAGCGACTTATTCTTCGTTGATCTTGCAGTTACTGCGTCTGATTGTTAACTTGTCTCGACGACTCAGCACATCTTGGAGTTGTATGTTCATTAATAAAGTTTAGCAGTAGTAGGGCAGAACATCTGAAGCGTACCTCGTCTTCCTCGGGAGCTTCGTTTATCCAGCCATGATCGTCATCGTCTGTCATGTCCATTTCGATATATTCGGGGTTGTCGGGAACAACCTGCCCATTAATGACGAGATGATTTCGCTTGTTGCGGTCGGGTTTCAAATTTGATGGTTTAGCAGGCTTGCTTCGATTTCTGATCTCAAGCGCCTTCGCTCGCATAGCTGGAGAGTCTCAGCGTCCAGGCTAGATGATGAAGGAAAGTCGCGCTGGCTGTTACGATTGCCAAATACGGAGCCAGGTTCTTTATTGACAGCGGTGCCGTTTTGGCTGTTAGTGGCAGATTCCGGTATATCAACAAGATTCCGGTCAGGAGAGCACTCTACTTTAATAATGATAGGCTCGTCATCGCTGCCGTCAATGATGTGCGTGGTTCTAGTAGAAGTTTGTTTGAGTGTGCGATAGTTGTTTTGTTTTTATCCGTCACGATGGTGTTTTTTGTTCGGTGTTCTGCTCAGCAGAGACCAAAAGATCATAGGCAGAATTGAAAATCTCCAGAGAGATACAGCTGGTTCAGCAATGAGCTGAGATATTGGCTCAGGGGCCGAAGACATGAAAGGCGACTCTTCCTATTCTTTGGGAGGGGCAACTGAACCAGAATCAATGGGCATGATGCGTGTCATACTTCGTTCACGAGTGGGTTCAGAAATCTCAGCAGCAATTTGATCACTGTTGAGGGCATTCTCGATATGAGGTTCTTCGGTCGCCATATTTGGCGCGGTGGTTGATGTGTCTGATGGTTGTGCTTGAAATATATCTGAATAAATGGGTTGGGATTGCAGTAGAAGAAAGATAAGATGTTGAAGATGTGGAGTTGAAGGTGTGGTATTGAGGTTGTAGTGTCAAGGTTCTTGGGTGGAAGGAGATTCGTGGTAGTCGTATTGACCTCCGAGAGCCTACGCGAGCTGCAGTTTTGAGTGAATTGCAGAAAGGTTTCATCTTCACTTTACCAATGGAGGGAGGAGCTACCTGATTGATCTGCCTGTCTCAGCCTGATTGACCATGTCCAGTGACTGGAGACTGCGTGGAGATGGACAAAGGGGCGGTAGAATTCCTGCTAGAATTTCGCTCGTAAACTGAAGGGCTGTTGCGGAGGACGACCATTCAACCGGGGCCGCCCACAACCGAATGATTTAAATACCACAGGACCACTCATCTAAGTGATCTGACTACAAACCGTCGGTGCTGCATCTCTAGTTCTCATAGGATTTTAGTATTATGAAATAGCCACTGCCTTACTACGTGACAGCGAAGAATAGCTGGACGATATCTCAGGAAGAAGTAAAGTACATACCTAAGGCTATGTTGGGCCCAAATATAGGATATGTATGTCCACCTCTACGGAGTCAAACTATTTCATAACGTACGAGACGATCTAGAAACATTGCGACGTCGGAAGTCTGAACCCTGCTTCGACTCTAAAGATTTGATCCAACATACGTCTTCTGCCTCCACAAATCTCAGTCCCTCAATCTCGTCCACACCAGCGAACCCCAGCGGCAAGGCATGACACACACCAGACAAAAACCCATGATAAAACTAAACCACAGTAGCGATGCGTGTCCACTCCGTTGATCACGCAATTTTTTGTGCGCTGCCCCCTAAAACTGCTAAAAACGCTGGACGGTGGTATCTGCAAGACCACACCCTTCACAGATCCAACACCAGCAAATCATATCCACCCTATCTGCACCAAACATTAACACAACGCTCCTCTAAACCGCACATACCACAGAACTAGCCACTATAATCTGCTCCAGATATCTCGGCTCCAACACTCTCGGCTCCTCACTCGCCATCACTATTATTAAATACATCAGACCTGATGACACAGACATATCACATCCATACGCCGCATGCCATCGGGAGCCCGACGCCATGCTGAATCTTCACCATGAAAGTACAAGATCATTTGATATAGTCGAAGGCTCAGGCATACTCAAATTGGCCATCTGATATGTATGTCTACAAATACGCCTACAGTCTGACAGATCTAAAGCCAGCAGGCTCCCAAATTCGTCAAGGCAGAATCTGCGAATGTCTTGGTACTATCCCACTTCCCAACCTTCTCACAACATCGCTAGATCTTGTAAACAAACAGCATATTGGGACACTAGGCTTGAAGAACTACAAGGTTGGAAGTGTCGCACTTGCTGCAAGAAATCCATTGGTATCGTATATTGTCTCACGCCATCACACAAAGATTTCTGCTCAACACTCGAGCTTCATTTCTCAGCGCATCGATTATGCTCATCTTACACTGAACGAGAGATGCAAACACATCGTGCTGTTCTCCTGCTCGTCTCTGCGAATCGCTCCTCGCTTCTTTCTGTGCTTCCCAGAGATCTTTCCTTCTGAATAAACATCCTTTACAAAAGAAGAGATACTCTACCTAAACGCCATTCGCTCTCAGAAGAAATTGGCAGACATTGGACTAAATACAGTTTAAGAGATGCCCGTCAGAGCCGTGATTGTTAGTTTGTACATCAAGTTGCATTTTTTGGACGATGCTGGGTTTCTGTGAGATGTGATTGAGTTTCGCGTATTGTTGTATGGGGTATCAAGCGCAAGTGCTCTCGAAGAGTTGTTGCTGCTTCTGAGCAAGCGGCATTATGAGCCGCCATTCTTTGCTGCTGGGTTTGCGAGATAGTAGGCGCAGGTCTGGTCGTCAGGTATGGGCGGATAATACCAAGCGCAGACAGCAATGATCCTACTGAATTTAGTCATGTCCAGAACAAGATCAAGTAAGAGCCTTACAAGTATAGACAAGCCAAAAGCATGCCTTCTAACCAATGTGACTTGCCATCTCCGATGAGATAGTTGACCAAGAGCACAGCAATGAACAGAACAGCGACCTGGAATCCATCGTAGCTCAAGTTCATGCAGGTTTGGTCGATCATCCAGCCAATGACAACTAGTAGAGGAATCAAGAATAGTGCTACCTGCATGCTAGAACCAACAGCAACACCGATAGCGAGATCCATCTTGTCTTTGCAAGCTACAGTGACGGCGGTGGCGTGTTCAGCAGCATTTCCGACAATAGGAAGAAGAATCAAGCCGACAAATTCAACCGAGACACCGGCGTCAGTGATCGAAGAGATACCGTCAACCATGAATTCTAGTTCGGGCGTTAATGAGTGTACAAAATTGAAGTGTGGAAGATCGCCTACCTGCGCAAAGTCCAATCAGAGCAGTTGCGCCAGCAAGTGTCGCCCATGCAACAAAGATGTGCAGCTGTGGCTCTTCTGGCTCTTCCTCATCATCTTCGTAGGCGCTAACTTGAACAAGCTCATCATTGGGGGGTCTGTTGAACATAGTTGCGCGACCTGGACCTGCACCGATTCCGCCAGCCTTCACGAGACTCTTTATTACACCTCCATCAGGAACTGCATGCTTGCGTGGTCTCATTGGTACTTTCTGGCTGACTTCATTAAACATGTCCGAGTGTGTGCTTAGCTGGAAATAAAGATACCCCCCGTATACTACCAAAAGAATGATGGCCACGCCTCGTGACAGAGCACCTACATCGGCTTCTGGGGTCTGACTGAATTTGTCGAAACATGTCGGAATGATTGTGGATCCTACAGCAAGGGCAAGCAGACTGGCTGCGGTTTGTGCAACGGTTTGATTGAAGAACTGCTCTTTTCTTCTCAGTCCACCAAAGAAGAAGCACATGCCCAGGACCAAGAGCAAGTTGGAGAGAATACTACCGATCAGCGAGGTCTGGACAACTGTAATCTGCCCATCTAATAGCGCCAAAACTGCCACAATAAGCTCAACAGCGTTACTAAGGTAGATTAGCACAGCACAACGTGAATGACCACCAGACCTACCCGAAAGTTGCGTTCAGAAGCCCCCCCAGAGACTCTCCTACATGTAGCGAGATCTCCTCTGTCGCAAAACTCAACATAGCTGCCAGAGGGATGATCGCAATGAAATTCACAACGAAGATAATCTTGCCGTCAACTCCCACATAGTTCAGCGCAATACCAACCGGGGCGGCGATCAGAAGTAGGTTAACCCATGAGTTAAGGATTGTTGCGCCAAGCTGATTCCTCACCGTATAAGGCTTGTGCTTCAATTCCTTTCCTTTGTACCAAGGCCGTTTTTTTGGCTTGTCATCAGCTTCTACCTTTCCCGCTGCATTTTTCTCTCCCCTCTTGTGAAATCTGCTGAATAGCCCCTTCTTCTCAGAATTTGCCGCAGTTCCAGTAGGTGTCTGTTGCCGAGATACGAGTGTGTCTTCGGTATCAGGATTTGAGTGTCTGCCGTAGGGCACAGTACTGTTTCCTGCACCTGTCGCCTGATATACTTCATTATCTGCCTCCCTCGCCTTCTCGTTATCGAATCGCGGAGACTCTGTAATGGGCTCTGTTCGAACATTTGACAGGTTATTTTCCTCTATATCCTCCCCAGCCTCAATGTCTTTTGTAGCGTCCCTAGGTTTTTGTGAAACTGACCAAGTTGAGGATCTTGTGGTCTTGTGAAATGGATTTAACGCGCTGCCTTCACCGTACCAGGCTTCTTTTCTCGCCTGCCGCTTGATAGCATCTGCTCGATACGTCATCATTAGTGATGTTCACAGGCGGAGGTCGGTGAGAAGATGTAGCACTTACGCATATTGAATTGGCCCATGTTGGCGACTTATTGGCGAACTTCGCGGGGGTTTACTGTAGGCAAGCGTCAAATTTATTGAAATGCCAGTTTCGGATCTGACGGGCTTCCTTCCTCCTGGGCAGAATGACGACACAGTCGAGATCTGTCGCCGGACAAAGAGCTGTTTTCGAGCTCAGTTACAATTGAATAGGTAGGTCTTCTGATATGTCTGTAAAACCTTGTCAAACACTGGCTGTAGACGCTTTCTGCTGCTCTGCGTCTTGGAGCGAAATTGTATGGAGAGGCGTTGTTTCGCTGGTCAATCACTGCTGCTGGAAGCCAAGGAAGCTGCTTAGGTATGCTTTATACCGTGCGCCCGATGAAGCAGCTTCCGGATAGTATAATAATTGGTTAGCTGATATTGTCAAGAGAAAGTGAAGAAGGAAGATCATTTGGTGGGTAGAGAAGAAGGAGTGAGAGCAAAACAAGGAGCAGGCCACGACAGCATGGGAAATTCGGGCTTGGCTGAGGTGGACAATTTGTTGGTCGTGCAGCGCTTGGCGGAATCTACATAGGTTAGGAAAACTTAAGATGCGCCTTCATACTTTTCTGCCATTACGATTGTTTGATCCAAGGAAGACTCTGAATAAAGATATCTACAGAGTCAAGGGGCCTTCCCAACAAGTGTGATTGTTACCGGGCGATAGGTAGCAGAGCTTTTTGCGGCTACTCTCGCGACTTCTAACATTCCGACTATATTTATTATCATCTCCTTTGTGTTGTTTCTGACTCCCTTCAGCCACTGAGTCCTGTCCTCTATTCTGAGCCACCTGCGATCTTTGCGCCTGTTGTCAACAATCCCATGTCTTTTTCTTTCATCTTTACTTCCCCTTGCAACTATTCTGGCATGACAACACCGTGCGTTTTGGAAGCCCGAGGCCCAAAGTGGAGCTCAATTGGCTATAGGTGGTTGATTGTTCCATTTGAGTGTTGTATCAGCAAAATGCTATATAACACTGTAAGCCTTCTTGCCCTCTTAGGCCAGATACCTATCCACCAGGTAGTATGTCTTCCTGAATCCTCTTCTCGCAACCTCCATGAGTGTATCCTCCACAAAGATTCCATTAGCCTAATACTCAAAGCACGCATATTAAACCATTTATGTACTAACGACCAGCCGAACGCTGGCTTCGAGTGTGCCGTCTCGTAGAAAAAGTGTATCAAAACCTAGCTGGTACGAGAGATAGAGCAGTGACCCAAGTACTGAAGTACACAACCAAAGTGCGGAGCCAAGGGTGCCTGTTAATTCAGCTCCGGGGTGACGAGTGTTTTGTTTACAACTTATTCGTGTGTCTTGGAAACCAATGTGTCCTCACATCTTCATCCCTCAACGCATTAGGTTTAGGATCAGATTTCTGCCAGAACGTATTGTAAGAGAAGCCCTCGTCAACTCTATTACACGCACCTACAGAGGCGACAGGAACTGCATGAGATATTGCGATTGATTCGATATCCGCTGTATCTTCCCCCTGTATATTCGTGGTTGTGCAATGCCAAGAGTTAGGTGAAACCTCTGGTTCGGAGGCGCAATCTTTCAAATTGCTGTATATGTCGAGTCGAAGCACTGCTAACGTACACCGAGTGTTTATCGAGCCGAGAACAACGTGGCAGATACTGCTGAATGGTGAAGAGAGTGTGGCTCGCTTACGTAGGTGCGAAAAGCTGTCAACGTGAGAGCTCCAAGCCCGAAGGCTTCCTAGATACTGTCTGCAGTCCCTCGAAGTTGATAGGTTCAGCTATCCTCCACAGTCTCGGAGAGAATAGCAGGCGTTTACAGTTGGCACCGACGTGAAGACTTTGCTAGCCCTATAGGTGGTTGGACAGAATCAAGATTTACTTCATTCCAAGCATTGTCCATTTATCAAGCACGAAGCTCAACCAATTTGTACAAGCACTTTATCCCAAGCTGGCCGCCACCTCTTAGTGGCAAACCAAACAAATTGGAGATAGTCGATGACAAGCACTTGAGTCCTGGACTTCGCTGGAATGCGTAGCGATAGCGCTACGTGAGTGAGCGTGGCTGTGACAACGCATCGAACTGATCATCCGCCAAGTCAAGTCGTTTGTGGAAATACCTCAATATTTATTGCTGGTTGAAAGTAACTGCTACAAATTGTGGCATGCTTTTCGAGGCCAAATCAGCACTATGTTGCGATCAGCAGTCTTGACTTATCTACTGCTGTCAGCTTGGTCGAGTGTTGTGAAGCTTCGATGTGATTACTAGCGCCTTCAAGCCGCACGCTGGTGTATTATATGCATTCAGGAGGCTTCATATGGCAAATGAGTGATAAAACATCATTTGTTTGTTTCCGATTATCACCATAGTCTGTGGTTATTTACCTGGATGCTGTACCGCTTTCCCTTTTCTGCTTCGAGTTTTGTTTAATGAACTTTGCGCTTTGAATAGTGTCGATTGGGAGTGACAGCCCAACGAATCGAGTACAAAGCCATTATGATTGATGTCTGGCGGAGCTAGTTGAAAACTGAGCTCCTGCGATCTCCTGGGATGTACGAAGACGTGCTAAGCTAAGTAAATGCATATGGAACCCGGTTCACTCCAACTAGGAAGGGCGTAGCTGAAGTGAGCGCATGTTTCGAGGTCGTGTGAACGAACGGTGAGTGACGAGTAGTGATTGATTGATTGTTCTATTTACGTGCTGTGTCAGTCTAAGGCTATGTAGCACGGCTCTGCCCTAGGGCATAGCTTATTGTATGTAGCTAATAGCTATTCCCAAAGTGATTAATTCCGAATGTTTTCCAAGTGACAGTGAGGGTCTAGCCCTGGTGACGAGTAGTGGGTAATACTACTATTGATATTGTTGCCAGCTGGCCCTGACAAAGGAAATGTCATGGACATTAATCAAGATCGACAGTCTAAGAAGGAAAAGTATATTCAAAAATCTAAAAACTAAGGAAGGGGAAAGTAATAGAGAAGCAGGAGAGCGAGAGGCTTCTGATATACAACATCTAAGGTCTCGTGGTATCTTGACCGTGACACTAGCCAAGCCCTCAACCTCCTTCTCATCGTGACAGTGTTCGCTGTTACAGGAGAGGAAGTTTGTGAAAGAAATAATAACTGTTTGCCCCAAAGCGAAAGAAAGATCCCCCTGCCGTTGACACCGTGGAGTATGAAGTATTTGCTGAACGAGTTGATTCCGCAGTGCAAAGCCAATAGCGCGCTCTTTGAGTGAGGAAAACTGATCCTATTATGAGCATCTTAATCAAAACCAAAAACTGATACAGCGTTATCAGGGCCGCAGCTTCACTGGGCTATACGTCTATGATCTGCTCTACTCGATCTGGCCATAGCGAGATTGGGAGGCAGAGCTGATGCTAAAGAATGGGAACTCCAGCATTATCCGAAGAGCCAGGGTCGGAAATCTCTAGTTCCGACAGGGATGTCCTCCCCAAACCACCGCCGACGGCTTTTGGGAAGAAATACGGCGTTCGAGAATGACGGAGGGGTTACGGGGGTCTCTTCGGCAAAAACGGATTATCCGGTAGGTGCTTCAATGACTCATCAGAGTTGTCCTTGATGACCACCTCTTCCTAGGACTTACACCAACGGTGCCGTATCACGACTGCTGAGGAACACCCCAAAGCCACACTCACAGACAAAGAGCAGAGGCGGTTTTTGAACGGCGCAGCCTCCAGAGGGCTTTGCGACCTAAGCGCCTTCCCTAATCCAGAGATATTACCGAAGTATCTTTTCTGGTGCCGCTGCATGAGCTCGTGCAGAAGAGCCAGTGGGAGAAAGCGGGAGATCATGGGATCAGCGGAGGTCTAAGCTCGAGACAAGCGCTTCAGATGGAGGCGGCTGACGACTGCTATACATTGGGCGACGATAACGGGTGTTTGGGAGTCTTCTAATCCGGTTGTGTGGCGGGCACTAGATCTTGCTCTTCGTCAGTTGTCGAAGTACATACATCATATTGGGTATCTTGACAACCTCCTCAATCCATGTGTCGTCTGTTAACGTGCTATGCTCGATTCATATGTACATGGGTAGGTGCAGCCCTTAACATACTGAAGCGTTTCGATAAATACTGACTCAGTAAAAAGAATGGTAGTCCTTAGCATGACATGAGGATTCCAAGCCCTTGGACGAGATGGACGTTTATGATATTTTCGATTCCATGGGCGCCCCGGTAGCAACCGAGCTTAGAATTTTGAAAAGAAAAAGCCCCTGGATATTTACGCAAGAAATGTGAGTGTGAGGGTTTCCTATGTATAACGACCTCCTCTATAGCTGGATATCAAAACTATTATATGAACGAATGGTGTAGTTCGGTATGGGGAGTAGCGGCTTAGATACAATCAATCAACATGAAGAGAGAGAGTCAAAGGCACTCACATACTGCTGGAGTGATGGGGGCATAACCATATCTCTATTCTACCAGGCCACTCTGCCACTTTTTAGAGACGACATGAGTCCAGCTGAGCTATTGAAAGAGGGGTTCCTAATTGCGACCAATCTATTTCACGAGCTTGATGTAAGTCATACCGAACGGCTTCCTACTCCTTGCGAGCGCCGGTAGTTAACAACAGACAGCATGCGCTCTGGCAATCGGAAAAACCTGACGCGCAACATGATTTTGAGACTTTTTTTTTGAGACAAAACAGACCACCGAGTTGGGATTTTTGATCGAATATAGTGTAAGTAAACCACTTGCAAGAGCTGAACGGGTTTGACGTGTTGCAGGTCTTTGGAGAAGCTGTCCGGCCACATGAACCCAACATCAAGGAAGGTCCGCATGTAGCTTCGCATGTCGAAGTGCTGACGCACCAGTACCAGGTTATAACGAGAAATATCATAGGAGTATATATCCCTTCCACTTTGTTGACCAACACAGATAATCTGGCCACAACGAAAAAACTGACTTGAGAATAGGAACTGGAAAATCTCCTACTGAGGCAAACCACTATCCCCTTGACGTCGAGCTACCACGAAATGATGCACGACGATTCCTTCTGTACCATAGGTATCCGAAAATGGCGTCTTCAATGTCATAAAACGAAACTAGCACTTCAAATACAAATACGCAATCGGGGATGACATTGTAGACTATTGCTGGCCCGTAGATCATAAAGACACGGTCTGGGACAACGCTCTTCAAGAACCCAACACGATAGCACAGCTAAGCTGGGGAGACAGGCTGGCATACCCACTCGTCAACCAACGTATCGCCGAAGCAACTCGGTGCGAAGCAGATATCAACCACAGCTGCATCCGCCGGATCGTCGTCAGGAGCTTGCGAGAGCCTGTGAAAAATATTCACGCCGCATGGGAGGACGGCGATGAGACGCTCGTCTCGCAGCGCCAGGTCGTCATCGGGCGGTGTCTGCAAGGCGGAGCCGATACGCACTCCAAGGAAGTCGTGCGGTTTGCGAAGCGCTCGTAGAACCGCAGGAGCGAGGAATAAGCGGAGCACAAAGCATTTCTCGTCCGGCTGAATCGCCATCTGCGAAAATATGCTGCGGATCTGCAAGAGGATGCGCAGAAGATCTCGTGTGCATGGACTTGGTGGAGCAGCTGCAGGAGAACGTGATCGGTTTGCTGAATACTTGCTCGATGGCCATCCTGACCTGTGGACTGGACGCCAACGCTGGCATTCCGTGGGTGGCGGATGCGGAAGGCTATATCTCCATCGCACGAGACATGGCTGGAGCTTGCTGGCGTAGCAAAATCGAACGACGCCGTCGGCCAGATGTTAGAAGACAACCGAGACTAGAATTATCCTCACCCAGGCCCGCGCCGCTTACAACAATGAAAACGAGCAGAATTGTCTCGATGTGGGCAGGAAGATACCGGGGATGGTGGGTGTGGACAAGCGGACGCGCCCGGTAGCGTATATCCTGCTCGGGGAGTGAAGGAGCGAGACGACGCGGAACTTCTATGCGCGGAATGCGGTTGAAGTATTGGAGGGGGTTGGGTGGGAGGTGGAGGAAACGCAGTGGTAGCTGCATTCTGCGAAGCACATGTTGATGAAAGTTCGGGACGACATATCGCGTTTGGGACGAGAAGTCATTGTTCCAAAGGGAGCAGACCGGTTTGAGAATTTGGTGTATGCATTGTAGAACTTCGCAAGTAAAATCAAAGCTCTTGATTCTAAAGATCTGTTCTGCACTCGGCCGTTCGGTCTATTGAAATCACTCACTGCGAGACGAGGTCCCTATTATGTGATCTGATATATCACAAGCTAATGTGCACTATACAAAATTAAAGCTCCCTGATTGGCCGGCGCTCTATTACAGGCTCCTGATACATCAGTGAACGTTGTGATGAGAAGGGACTTGGACGCTTTGATGACTACGAGCGGTTTGGATGTTGTCCCCCAATGGAAAATTTTGATATTGCACCTCGTGACTGATTTTGAAAGTCAGTCCGGTCTTGAGACTGAATTTATCAAAGTGCGTACGTATACGGGATGCTTAGAGTGTATTTTTGGCCTGCCGGGTCTTGAGGATTCATCAGCTTCAAGAGCTTCAAATTCTTGTGAACGCTTCGCATCCCTCAATCATCGTTGAGTTACTGCATGGTCTCTCAAATGCTATAGTACGCAGCCTGAAAGCTATCACCTTACGTTCGTCAAAGCAGTCTATCCAGTGCAACGCCTCGCTGCCATCTTATACAACCCAATCGCAACCATGTGTTCCGGCCTATAAACCACCGGCCACTCTTTCCGTCCAACACTGCTAGCACCCCTACCAGCTCATGAGATCTGTTGCACCATTAGTTCGCATCCACACAACCCAGATCTGTTTGAAAACTCACCTCGTCCAAATAACGTCCTCTTCGCCCAGTCCATAGCCAACAGCACCCTCGTTCTCAAACTGACACTCTGCGCGAAATACACCCCTCTCCAGGCATAGACTGCCCACAACCCACCCGTGATATTCCATCCACCACCCCAATCAAACACCGCCGAGTTGCCAATATATGCCAGACTGCCCAAGTGATGGTACTGGAACGCTTTATACACCGCCTCATCCAGATCGCCATCCTTCACATCATTCACTCTCAGCCCTGGCAGCGCACTCGTCATCTTGTTGAACTTGTGACCTAGGTACTGACCTTGTTGGTGTGCACGTTGAGCCGTAGCCGGGAGCGAAGTGAGTTTACTATCAATTTGCTGAAGGAGTTCGCGAAGTTCGCCGAAGTCGAGGGTCCCAGACTGATCTCTATCATATGTTTCAAAGAGCTTGTCGAGACGCTTCAGATGGTCTGCGGCTTGTGGAAAGCGCTTGCGAACCTTTGCTGCCACATCACGCCATTCGGAGAATGAAATTTGCATGTTTTCTGGATCCTTCCCCTGATCCCAAGCAAGAGTATGGAGGAAAGTCACGAGATGGTCAGCGACGTTATTCTGTACAGTTGAGCAGTCGCCGATAGCGTAGACGTCGCCGAGTGGTGAGCCTTTGAGACGGAGATGCGAGTCTGTCTCGAGTGCATGGCTGTTGCGCTGGGCGGTTCCAAGGGCGGCGGACACTTTCTTGCAAAAGTCTGTTTGTGCTACGCCAGTGCTCCAGAGGCAGAAACCCATGGGGATTTCCTTGGTGATGGTCTGGCCATTCTCGCCTTTTTGCGTGAAGATGATTCTGTCCGGGGTGACTTCTTTGACTCTGGAGTTGGTGAGGATGTCAACTTGGTCGTGAGCAAATCGGTCCTCGGCGTATTTGGAGACAGCTTCATCGTATGTGTTGAGGATATGTCCCCGGCTCTGAATCAAATGCACAGAAATCTCATTTCGGAGAAGCTTTGGGAAGTGCAGGTTTATGTCTTCGTTCAACAGGTCGAAGAGCTCTGCTGCGAACTCAACACCAGTTGGCCCTCCTCCACTTACTACAAATGACAGAAGTCGCTTTCGCTCTTCATCAGACGTCGTTGGCAAGCAAGCATATTCTAGATTAGTCATTATGTGGTTTCTGATTTTCTGGGCATCATCAATATCCTTCAGGAAATGGCAGTTCTCTAGTCCCTTAACTCCATGGGGATTGGTCGTCGAACCAACACCAATGACGAGTTTATCATACGGTAGGTAGAAACGGACTTCATTTCTGGCGATATGTTAGCTCATTTCAGACCTTTCAACCTCCAAAAGAGATACTTCGCGGCTGTAGCACTTTCATGTATGTGATGTACAGCACTGGGACGCAATGCATATGTCCCTCCATACGCAAACCTCATGATACAGTGCGGAGCTGTACATAGTATCAAGGAGAGGTCTAAAAGTCGTATGTTTTGTGTTCGCTTGCTGTAGAGCAAGCTGCGCTCCCAGCACAATCCATGCGGTATGCGGTAGTATTTCCACAGCACTCCAGATTTGACAGAAATTGAACGTACCCATTGGCATCCTTCTGCGAACACTCAACCAACTTATCCGAAAACTCAATATCCTCCGCTGTAGCCCTCATGAAATGACCCTTAACCCTCGTAACAATCCTCCTAATAGGCTCCACCAAGCTCCTAAACTCCAGCGTCCCGACAGTCGCCGACGGCAACATAGGTGTAAACAGGAAATAGTTCGTCGGCGACACAACTGTGACGTGGAATTCGTCAAGGTTCAGCGTCTTAATAAGTGCAACGCTGCCCCAGCCACCACCCAGTATAACGAGCTTCGGCTTGTGCTTCTGCTTTTGCATTTCCGCGCAGTCGTCGTCATCGATCTGCACTTCTGCGATGGGCAGGTTCTTAGGTCCGCCGCGTCGGGGAGACAGGGCGACTTCAGAGACTTTTATTTCCTGGTGGGAGAGGTCTTCACGGTAGGTGCTGTAATCGTAGATGAAGAATGCGACGACTCCTGCTCCGAGCACTACTAAAGAGGCTCCCAGCAGGGCAGCTGTTCGGTAGAAGAAGTTGGCAGCCCATGATCGCGATTGTGGAAGTGGCCTGCCGGAAACATGTCGTATTATCTGGTATCGCAATATATTTTGCGTCGCGCGAGGGGATAAGCGTATCTGTGGCCGCCTGAAGCTGGAATGATATGCCCTCTGCTTTGTAGAACTTTCTGAGATAGATATCTGCTTTGGCAATGCTGGCAATGCAGCTATTCTGCTCCCAGGAGTAACAATGTATGCTGGTCGTGCTCGCACGATGCGAGCTGCCGGATTGTGTCGCAACATCGTCAAATTGAGCTTATGCGCGAATACCCAACATAAGTCAAAGGCCCGCAAGTCCAGATGAATGTTTGAGAAAATGATATAGGGGTCTAACGAGTGAACAGAGCAAATGTAGAATTGATAGTGGTGATATGGCGATATTGAAAACATTAAGTTTTAAGGTACCTAATACGTCACAAAAATCGGATGCGGCGGGTGCATTAGCCCATCTGCTGCTACTCGTGTATCATTTTCAAGACTGCGTGATGACTGCGAGACTAATGGAAGATTCTGGCACATGTTCTGAAGACATGAGTGACTGAATATTGTTTTCATTAACATGAAGATATGTATTGTCCTAGATGTCGGCTAGACTGTCCTACAACTCCAACGCCAGCTCTAAACCGTATAATTTGATATCTCTAGAGTTCAACCAACGACTGTGTTTCCATTCCTGTTCTACACCTAAACTCCATTCGTAAATCAAGTCTCATGCTATCATTGGATCACTCCCATTCGTGTCGTTGTTGTTTCCTATATCTAACCCCAGATCCATCCTCGCAGGTAGATCCTTTTTGGACTCTCGTGCATAATCCTCCGCCCACGCTCGTAGACGAACAAGATTTCTAATAGACGCATCCCGCCGTTGATTTTGAGCTGTCAATATAGCCTTGTTCACCCGGTCTGCAACTGATCGTCGTAGATCAGGATGAAGTAGAGCGGCTAGCTGAGGCTCAAGGTTATCTGGAGGGAACACAAGAAGCGCCATGGTCCTCTCGAGATCTTCCAAGTATTCCGATTGTGCGGAAGCTCTGGGTGCCAATTCGGCCGTCGCAAACTTCAACGCTGGTGTGATGTCTCCACCTGGTGTAGAATTGCATGTCCGGATCAGCTCTACCAGTTGCAGTCGGAGAAGGGCAAAGTGTAGAGCAGGATTGTGGTCAAGAACCTTAAGCCATTGTCAGTAAATGTTTGAAAGTTGAACAAGTTTTATTTTTTTGGGTGCATTGTTGCTCATACTGAGGACTGAAGTATTAGTATTTTTCTCATCACCAACCCGAAGGCTATATGAGTGGTGCATGAACAAGCTTAATCATTGCAACAGATACGTGACATAAGGAAGAGAGGTAGAACTGACCAGAGGTTCAAGCTCATTCAATGCTTCAATGGCATCTTGTATGCTTCCCAAATGTATGGCATGCTGGATCTCTTGACGTGCCTTCACCGCTTCCTCTTCCCGGTGTGGTCGGAGGTTGGCTTCTTTGGAGAACTTCGCGGCAGCTGAGGGGTAGCCTTCGGTCGTGAGGTAGTCCAGGATGAGTGCATTGATATCACTGGAGATATCTGGTTAGAAATCGTGCCTTGCTTGCAGATTGTGTAGACATTTAAGACAATGGCAGTAGGTCAGATAAGCAACTAAATTAGTTCTCCGCATGCGTAATTTTTAGGAGAGATTCCCAGTTGATAAAAGTCATCATGTAAAGCCTGCTAGCAGCAGGAGAGCATTGAAGCTCCCCGAGCACGGTCACAGATCGACGAAGGAGAAGAGATAGCCCGTACCTTTTCACTGTTTTGACATCTTCGACTCTGGCCTCGAAGGCATGTCGCGCAGGAGTTGTGGTAGAAGCCGATGAGGAGGTCTGTGATGTGTCAGATTCCATGACTGCAGAATTTTTGGTGGTGCTTACCATTCTTGCCAGTACACCGCTCAGCTCATCTCTGAATGAGTATCTGGATCCAAACGCCAGAGATTCCAGCACTGTGAAGCGTGGGAATCACAGGAGTGATGAAGCTTGATGTTGTTGGTGAAAGCAGAATGTGTGGTTGAGATTTCAAGCGTTGAAGGTAGAAAGGCAGGGCATAGCTACTAGCGAGGGGCTAAGGTTGGCTAGTGCCAAGCTTGCCAAGGCAGAGAGCTCAAGAGCCTCGAAACTCACTTTGGCTGAGGAACAATTTGATTGTTCATGTTGCGAATCATGGGTTCTGCTTTGCTTGCATTCGTTTCTTCGGTTCTGTATCAATCAAGCTTGATGGCGTGACCTTGTTCCCAGCTCCTGCTACCAAGTTCTCCTCCATCTTTAAATTTGCCGTAATTGCATTTGTACATACGTGAGTATTCTGGACTGCCAAAATCCAAATTAGGTTATCACCATGTCAGACGACGTTGTCTCCAAGAGGGAGCACTATTCGCCCCCGTGGGCAGATGTTTGTATAATAGGGGTTGCTGGTAGCTCAGGCTCAGGAAAATCGACGCTTTCTCACGCAATAGTGTCGAAACTCAACCTACCCTGGGTGGTGATCCTATCTATGGTAGGATTACAGTTATTCATGGAAGTTGCATGTGGCTTACTTGTTGAACCAGGACTCATTCTACAACCAGCTAAGTAAAGAAGATCATGAAAAGGCATTCAGATCCGAGTTCGACTTCGATGCTCCGGCAGCGATCGACTTTGACGTTCTGGTGGACAGATTGCGGGATCTAAAAGCTGGGTAAGATCGCGATGTATGAAATATCAAATGTCGTCGTTATTAACAGATCCTGTAGAAAGAAAGCCGAGATACCCATCTATTCGTTTGCAAAGCATGCTAGGGAAACCGAAACTACGTCCATATATTCGCCTCATGTCTTGATATTAGAGGGCATATTCGCCCTCTATGACCCTCGAGTTCTTGATCTGCTCGATATGAAGGTAGCATGACGCCTTTCACTTCTATTAATATCTGATGATCTGACGTGAGCTAGATATTCTGTGAAGCAGATGCAGATACCTGCCTGTCTAGGAGAAGTACGTCAAAATCCGCTTCATGAATTCGTTGATTCGGTGCCAAGCGCAAGTGCAATCTTCCAAAGGATTTTGTAGCGGACACTGCAACTTGAGATTCTATACGTAGATATTTCGGTGTCTGATGAACATGTCATCTATTCCTGCATTTGCTGACCATTGCCAAAGTTCTTAGAGATGTTGCGGAACGTGGCCGAGATATTGAAGGATGTATCAAGCAGTGGTTCAGCTATGTGAAGCCGAACTTCGAACAATATGTCGAACCTCAGCGGAAAGTAGCTGGTGAGGTCGCCTACCACTGCCTTAGAGTCCCTCTAACACTGTACAGATATCATCGTCCCCAGAGGCATTGAAAACAGAGTCGCGATGAGTAAGCTACGTCCATCATCCAAGCCATGCATTTCTAACAATCACAGCAATGGTAACTCAATATATCGAGCGAAAATTGTTCGAGAAGTCTAAGAGTCATCGCGCAGACCTAAAGAAGCTTGGGGAACGCTCTGAAGAAGAGATGTTATCAGATAAAGTGCACGTCCTTAAACCCAAGAATCAGCTTCGCGGCATGAGCACCATCATCCAGGATATTGATACCTCAGCCGAAGAATTCGTCTTCTACTTCGACCGCCTGGCTACTTTGCTTGTTGAGCATGCCATGAACAATGTTTGCTTCAGATCACAGGAGGTCGAGACCGCGGCAGGAAACAAGTACAATGGCTTGATCGCCACCGGCGAAGTCAGTGCTGTTGTTCTGTTGCGAGCTGGCGGTGCGTTCGAGGTAAGTGGCCTTCTTCTCTGAACATTGACAATCGCTAAACTGAAGGCGCAGACTGGTTTAAAGCGTGTAATCCCTGACTGTCGAACCGGCCGTCTACTCATACAGTCAAACGTACGAACCGGCGAGCCCGAACTACACTACCTAAAACTCCCCGAGGATATCAAAACCCACGACAGCGTTCTCCTTCTAGATCCCCAGGTACATGATCCCATCAATCTTCAAAATCGAGCAGAGCAGCGTACTAACAAACCACAGATGAGCAGCGGCGGTGCAGCGCTCATGTCAGTGCAGGTACTCATCGACCACGGCGTCACCGAAGACAAAATTGTCTTCGTGACCTACTCTGCGAGCAAAGCCGCGTTGCATCGTCTCAACAAAGTGTTCCCAGAACTAAGAGTCGTGGTTTGTATAATTGTGAGCGATTTCGAGGAGCGTTGGATAGCGGAGCGGTACTTTGGATGCTGATGACTGAGACAGTCAGAGAGATAGCGATGTTGCATGTCGATGCGTCGTGATACATAGGAGCATGTCAACAGGTTTTCGGCTTACAATATTAAGCCACTCGATTTTATAAACTTTGACTGCGAGATGAATGACTGCAACATAATGATACCTTCCACCGTAAAAGATAACGGGCAAAATTGTGAAAGATGGCTAGTAGACTCATAAGCTGACCCCGCGGAACCACAGGACTCCTATGTCTTGGGAGGTTCTTAGTAGCAGAAGATCTCAATGGCTTGGTTACTCTACTCAAGTAACAAAATGGCTTAATTCCCAACCGATAATTGAATTGCTCGTGGAAAATGGAACCGACGAACGATGTCATATTTGCGTCACTTACTTGCTATAAAGGCACTACGATTGACAAAAAAATTGCTTGTTGACTTCTCAAAATCAAGCCCATGAAGCCCATATGCACGTAGCCAGAAATGTCAGATAAGTCTCGCCGACTGCCAATCGTATGCCCCCAACTTATTCGTGCCATCAAGGCTGCCAACCGCCTCGAAGCGTGCGTAAGCGGATGCGCAGAGCTGACAGTCCACGAGGTATTTGATGCCATAGATATTGCTGAACTACTAGCCGTATCTGATGCATGCTGCGAAGCTGGGCTGGTAGATGTAATTGATGTTGTAGTTGTTGATGATGTAGCGGTCGCAGTTCTTCTGGAAACGCTTGCCATTGGTGGTGACATAGATATCAGGGATGAAGGTTGGCTGGGCATCCTGAGAGTAACGTGATAGTCTGCACCAAAGTCGACCTAATAGTCGAGGACATAGAGCCGCTGCGAAAACACGAGCAGGCTGAGCTGATCCTCACACTTTGCGTGAGCCCATTCAACGAAGGACACGCAGGCAGCATCGCAACTGAGATTGGCGTAGAGGCAGCACGCTTCTCATATACTGTTCCTGGAGGATGTAACGTCATCATCTCGGACACGGTAGCCGTGCATACATATCCTGCAACAGAGGTAATAGTTCCAGTCAGTTGTGTAGTTGATTGGACTGGGCATGAGGTCACCTATGTGGTAGAGTCGACAGTGGCGGAAGCCTGAGTGGAGCTCAAGTAGCTACGGCAGTAGGACGAAGCTTCAACTGTGTTGCTGCTGGTAGCTCGTACGGCGCGAAGACAGTTGTCTGGCATCTGTCAGTATGAGAACTAGGTGCAGAACATAATAGCTTACCGGCATTGCAGTTGGTTGGACTCGCAGGTCGGGCGATGATCCCTTCTCCTTCCACATGATGTCCTAAGCTCGCGATGTCTCACGACCAAACTCTCACAATCAAGGAGGAGGTGAGAAATATGGACAGTATCTTGGAAAGCATCTTGAGAGTTTAATGAATCCTGATTGAGAGGATGGTCTGTTTATTCCTCCATGGTTTGGCGTTCTTATATACGTCCCCATGGTCTTCAACTGCAAGACTAGTGGTTCTATTATCAAAGACTTGGTATCGATTCTTGAGTTGCGGTTGAAAATGTGAAGTCTTGATCGACTCAGCGTGGCAGGAGATCAGACATAGCATGGCCTGATACTACCTTTCAGCCGCAAATATCAACAGAAGAAGAATTTGTAGGACAGAGATGGCTAAGTGTCAATTGAAGAGCTGAGTGATGCTGGTTCAGCTGTTTCCAATGAAGGCAGGCACTGCTTGGAGTGGGGGAAGTCGACGAGGCGACTTGGCAGTGAACTTCACTTCTTAACTTGGCTGTTTGCTTCGCTCTGGACGACTAACAGTCGTTCGAGAGCTCCAATATTTCAGCTGAATGGGGAGTTCTATCTCAAGGGAGGAGTATTGAGTGTGTGCAGCTGTTGAGGGGGATATTTCAAGTAACATTTGATAGTGGGAGCCTCCAAGCCGAGCATACCTGCCCGACCCTTTTATTCTTGACTACATGTTGTAATTTGGTCCACGATATCGACACTCCAGTCAGTCAAGATGTGATGGTCGTCGCCTGATTCGTCTCAACGCTTTATGTGATACCGAGATGAGACCAGATAGACCAGCGTAGTCATCTTCTACATACTTCAGCACGGAAACACTGATTTTCTAGAACTGTTCAGTTACCGCGCCTTATAATACTTGCCTTCGATCCATCGTTTGGCGAACCGTGACAGATGAGGATACAGTCTGGCCCTCCACTCAACCTGGGGATCGATCGTCAATGCGCGTCTATCCTGCGCTGATCGACACGTTGATGTCGTCGTACACGATTTATACCATGCTCAGGAAGCACAGAGCATGCACGTCTGCCATGCACGAAGCTGTGAATGATGAGAATCCGTATGCTGCTAGCCGCGTTGCCGCCATAGATCGGATGTTGTGACAGCTGGCGTTGTGCTCTGTTGCCACGAGAATATTGCAGATTCGTAGCACCGTCAACTTGGACATAGGTACTTTGGTCCTCTGGACGCTTAGACTTCATGAAAAGGGCCCAAGGTGGTCCAACCAGGGCATGAACCCTTCAAGTCACTCGACTTGTTCATTAGTATTTCCACTGATCTTCTTAAGTATTGAAAAAGGTCTGACGTTCCGGATTTTCGGAGGGATTGAGTAGCTTTCTTGAGCTACGACAGTCGTGCAACATATTCTGTGTAATATGTACGCAGTATGGCAGGTAGCACGCTCAGCCAAGCGCAGGAAAAACGTCGCAGGGGCCTCCAGCCACCGTGTGTTATCCTGGAAACATTGCCATGCCATTAGCAATTGAAGAGATTGAGGGATGCTCCTCAATTGACGTAAAGATTAAAGTGTGGTTGCATTCGCAAAACCTGTTGGGAACAGGTTAGAGTTCTTACAGCCGCATATTGTACACGAGGCCAGGAACCAGGCTTACAAGAGGCTAGTTATCTGTTCCTGCAGACACTATACGTTGTACCTTAGACTTTCGTGTGGCGTGGTATTCGTGGCATCTTAGTGACCTTTCACAGAGTCTAACGGCTGAGGAGGTCAATCTCGGTATACTGTAGACCGCCATATGACATTTGGAGCATCATTAAATATGAAACTATAATTTCTCTGTTATACACAGCTGCATGACAGATTGCGAAGAAGCAATTGTTGGAAGCATAGGCCAATTGTATGAACCAATAATGCCTAGGGAGCTTTTCCATTTGAAACTTGACTTGGCTCACTTGAACTTCGGCTCGGTTATCAAATAGGGGTTACACGGCACGATAAGAAAAATGAACGAATTCAATACCGTATTCACTCCTCCTCAAATCCGGTCGTTATATTGTTTGGTCAACGCATTTCAACACCAAGCATAGTGTATCTCTGCTTTCTTTGCTTGCCTACAGTGTTCATATACTCTACCTCGGAGACTCGAAGAGAAACAAAAAGGAACTTATCAGCGAGGGATCAATGTAACCTACAAGGATACTTCTTACGTGGTCTAGCCTTCACCTCCTCTACACGTACCCCACCGAAGATCGATCTTTCGGTGTCGTTGAGGACGACGAAGTCTTACGCTTTGCTTCACCTCCTGGACCTTACATACACGTTATTTTGAACACATTTTTCTTGCTGGAGCTCCTTCGCCACATATTTTGTTCTACTCTAACGTTGCATTGACGACATACTTATCACAAAGTATCGAGTCGGAAAAACGAAAACAGAGCAAGCTGCTGCATGCAATTCGAGGTCAATATAGATGTGCTTACGCTGAGATCAGAGCGGCGAATCTGCCAAAGATCAGAGGCTCGAAAACACATAAGTATCAGTCAGTACAATGGATACTTCGGCTCCACTCGCAGACTACTTTTGGATTGCTGGTGTCGACTCTTTGTCCTACGAAGACTATGGCTTCGGTAAATTTTCCACTACCAATGGCACAAGCCCCTCGGCTCCTCCAGTTGATGAGACCATAGAGGAGGGCAGCGAGGGAGAAACAGTAGCCTCTCCATCCACCGCAACGGCAGACGCCCTGCGCGGAGGAGCAAGACATTCACGGAATAACTCATGGAACCGACTCAGCAAGCTCTCTCGAGATGCGAGGAGTTCTATACAGAGCCTAGAGGAATTAAATACCCCAAACAGCAACAGGAGCAGTATGACGATCAAGGCGCCTATAAATGGAGCTGGTGGAGGGCCTACAGATTCTGACTTCGAGTCAATGGTCATGAAGCTCGCAGAGGATAGGGAGAACTTCCTAGAGGATCTGAGCTTCAGCGCAGGTGCTATCACGCAACCTAGGCCGCCTATGACAAACCCCAGGGCAGACAGGATTCGAATTGAGGATAATGAAACTGCAACTGGTAGGAGGAGTCCGCTACGAAGTGTTGCTGGGAGTATGCGACGGAGGATTAGTCTCCGAGATATGTCGAGTATGAAGAGACAACCTTCTATGCAAAGAAACGGTAAGTTTCGGCTTCATTGTGCTGGGCTTCACTTGGATGGAGCTGCTCGCGATCATACCGTATTTTTAGGAAACATGACTGACAGAATGCAGTATCCACTCGAACATCGAAGAGACTCAGCAATTATGAATCTGTGGTTCCACGACCTGAGCCTCTGAAGCTTGATCCCAACATGCACCCTCTGAAACGCTGCTTCGAGCCAGTTCTGCTCGATAGATACCCTCCAAAACATGCAATAGAAGAGGTCAAGCGGCGCGGAAAATTCCCGGATTTTGTTCCTATGTTTGCATTTCCCAATGACATCAACATTATATCTTCGGATATGCGCCCGAAGTCCACATGGCACGGCTTCATGATGACAGACCAAGATAATACCAAGGTCTATGGCATAACAGTCATAGTATGGATACCACTAACTCAAGATGCTGCTGCAGATGTTGAGCAGAGATGCGAACAGTGGAGGCAGGATCACATGTCACCTGAGGAGAGAGAATTTGCCGCCGACCTAGGTCACAAATTGGCCATCGAACGGGCGAGGTTGTCAGAACTCTTGACCACACTACCCACAGTTGCTTCGGAATCAGAAGAACGAGAAGCATTGGACGATGAAATTAGTGTAGTGGAGGAGAGAATTACTGTGTGGGCCGATATCTTGCGTCCTGTGCGACATGGTGCAGCATCAAGGATAGATGGACTTACGGACGATGGTGCGACAGGACTCTGGAAACCACGAGCCTACGGAATTCTCGGCAGAGATCCAAGTCTGACTAGCTTCTGGAAGGAATGGCTGAGGGCCGTTGTCGTACCAATGACAGATGGAGGGGTATTGCGAGTTCCACCTAGCTCCCCTAAGGTTGGACGATGGCAACCTCTTGAGCGCTACGTGGTCAATCTTTGTACAGAGGCCCTTAGTCCTATCTCATCGAAGACTCAAGTTGAGCTGGCTGTCAGAGAATTACGACTTTTCGCCCGGAAGGAGGCTGTCAATGAGCTGCCTCAATCTCGAGCGACTGATCTATATGCACTTTTCAGATGTCTCTCAATACCCAACATTGTGGCTTTGTTTGAGTTTGTGCTCACGGAGCAGAGGATCATTCTTATATCTAGCCATACAGCGATGCTACATCTTGCATGCAAAGCTATTGTTAGCTCGATTTATCCTCTGAAATGGCAGAGTCTGCTAGTACCTGTGCTACCAGCCAGACTGATGACGATCCTAGATGCGCCTTGTCCGTATATCTGCGGCATTGAGAGACGATATGAGAATATCGCATGGCCAGATGACGAATACGTACTGGTAGATCTCGATGCAGATTGCATTACAGCTATGGAAGAACCTTTCGCATTGCCACGTCAGCAACGTAGGAAACTAGTCTCGCTATTGCAACTAGCAGCACCACACCACAACAAATTTGGAGTCAAACATGGGCCTCCTCCATACGCACAGGAAACATTTCCGTATGATGCCTTCTCAACTGAAAATGATTCAGTCTTCACACAGAACGCGCAGCCTGGTAGTCTGGGTAAGTACGCTTCTCAGAACTCAACGACTTTTGGCGAGATAGATTCCACTACCGCAAAGAGAAATTCGGTGTTCAACGCATTTCTCCAATCGAAGAATGATCACACCCGTGTCGAACGACCATCAACCAGCAACACCTCCAAAGTGAGCCCTGAGCCCTCACTTTCGCCTATCTCGGGAGAGTTTCCGCGGCTGCCCTCTACACCCATGTCACGTAACGATTCCGGATTTGCCCTTTCTGCGACACTGCGAGAGAAGCGGTCGGGACATTTCGATACGAAGTCACGTCGAAGCTCGTCTTTCGGGCTGGATCGCAACCCGCTCCGCCGCCCGAGTGTACCTTTCGTCAATGGACATTCTGTTAGCCATTCAACTTCTGCTCTTTCTACCGATAGCCAGTCGGTATTCGGCTACGCACCATCGACATATGCGGCATCTACACTCGCTGCCTCGACTATCATGCCTAGCATGCTCATGGAAGCAGTCCAGGACACCGACGATACTATATGGGTTGAAGGTCATCGTTTCGAGTGGCATCCGCTTAGTGGACCATCAGTCTGCTCAATATGTGACGAAAAGCCTGATGGCGATGGCCTCTTCAAGTGCCATAGCTGTCCTACCGTGGCTCACACACGCTGCTTGGGCGTGGTATCTCTCGTCTGTCCCGCAGCCTTCCATCCAGATCGCATCCGTGCCGCTTTTGTTCGTACCTTCGCGAGTCTGCTCTACACATATCGCAAGTATATGGGTAGTCCTACAAAGGAGCAGAGGAAAGGTGGTCAGATTTATGCATTCGATATGAATGGATTCGTGAAGAGCTTACCTGCTGAACAAGCTGCGTATATTACCAAGCTAAGAGATACACAAGGTGAGCCATATGTCCCCATCCATGATAACACTAGATTCATACTAACAACCAATAGCATTCAACGAATTCATCTACGAGCGAGAAATCACCGCAGCCAGCGATCCCGTTATTCAGCTCTTCGACGCCGTCATCCTAACCAAGAAAGGTCGAGGTCGTAGCTCATTCTTCACACCGAAGTCGTCACGCACCGGAGGCTTCCTCGAGGACAAGAGCGACCACCTTTGGCGAAGCGCTGCGGTACCAACACCAAGCGCAAAGATCCCAGGTGATTATAGGACGGTCGTCTCAAGAGTCCCGGCGCAGCTGGATGTCACATTGATGAAGGAGCCGCGAACCATCCAGGGCGTACCGCGGATTGATGTCCCAGGCAAGCAAGTGCATCGGAAAGCAATACCAAGCTTGCTAGGGCTTGGAGGACGAGGAAATTGATGCAGCGTTAAACACCAATATCGAAACACATCGAAAACAATTAAAAAAACATGCGCGACGAGACTAAAGATGACGTATCATACTTGTAAGAATATAGGCGATGATAAATAGGGATGGGAAAATTATTTGACGAGACACACCTTGGAAAGCATAGGTTTAGGCGTCTTCCAACCATGAGCGAGGGGAATCATTCAAGAGGATGAAGAAGGAACGTGAAAAGAAAAAAAGAGTGATATACTGCATCATAAAATCTGCCAGATCGGTCCGTGATAAGAGGAATTTGGCGACTAGATATTACGACCTTGTGGAGATAACCTAATACAATTATTTATCTGTGTATCTCCTTTTGTCTGTCAATTGCTTTGTCGGTATAAGGTTTATTATATGAACCAGCACGCTCAAGTGGAAACTGTGTCGTCGGCCCCGTCGTTATTCGAGTTATCAGATCCAACATCATCAAGGCGATATAAATAAAGTGCTTGCCTAGCAACTCATCTCGTCTGCCATACCGTACAATGTCTCGCTCTCTCCAGCATTGAAAGCATCAACCTCGATGCAAGGCCTGGATGCCCACTTGTTTAGCCTTTCTGGGCTCCAACGATCCAGCTACTCTTTGCTCTCCTACCGGCTGAGAGCGAGGAGATTGGTTTTGTTGCATGTCTGTTAAAAGTGACACGTGGTGCAAAGTTTTGTTCACTCCACTGTTTGCTGGAGCAGGAAGTCTTGGTCTTTTGTATGGATATGGTGTGCGAGTTTTCTTTGGCAAGGTGCCCGAAAGTGACCAGTGCGAGAGATAAGTATGTGAGAGGAGTCATGCGTTTCCTGTTTGTAGAGGTCTTATGTATTTGTCTTGTTGAGGTGTCTAATGATACCAAGAAGACAGCGAAGGAAAAGGAATTTGATCACGTGGTCGAAGTAAGGACGCAAGGAATAGCGCAACTTCCGCAACACTATGGTGATGATGTGAATTGAGATCTACAATGACCAAGGATCAAGCGACTCGCTGTGGTATCGAAGACTGGATCCAACAGGGTCCATAGCGTGTAAGAGTTAGGGTAATGATTAGGGTAGACACAATCTTCCATAGACGTTCACGGAACTACGTCGAGCGTTTTCTGTCGAAGCACAAATTTCAGTCAGACTCTTTATTGATGACTGTCTGCTATACGCCTGCATGTATGCTAATGGGGCAGGAGACTACAGTGCCGGGGTGGCATCTCCTCGAAGTCGAACTGATTTCAGATCCTGCCGGTGGTGCGTCTCCGTGGCTTGGGAAGCTCTGCAACTGTATGGCCTCCCATTCAGATCTATACTAATGAATTCGTCTTAAATCTTCCATCATATGACTTGCATGGCATGGCGTCCTGCTCACTGCTCTCCAGTAGCAAGGGAGGGGTGCGGGTGAAATTCTCGCTCATTTAACGCCTACCATACCTTTCATTTCTCTTCATCGTTCTCCATCACCCAAGTCAAGCTGTACGAGTAATCATGACGGGGATCCAGGCCGTCACTCGCGACTTGGAGGCACTAAACGGTGTTACGTGGTTAATGATCTGCAGCATTACTTCAGTCTGGTACCCACTACCATCTTCGCAGGTTTTCTAGTTTTCGGAGCGCTTCGACAGGCAGGCATTCTCGCAAGTAGTAGACTTCAGAATTCTCCTCCCAGTTGCGACCGAATCGGCGGCAGACCTGGCGTATTACGACTGGCACTCGCGTAAGGTCACAGCATGGGCTGAGTGAAAGCAACGACAGACATATAAGTCACGGTACAAAAACCCACCTGGGCATTCCCCTACCCAGTCCGATGATGTTCGAGAAGATATTTACGCCTAATTTTATCGTACCTTGGGCGGTCTGGAGGGGATTCGATCCATCGGAGCCCAGGTTGGCTTTGTTCATAACCTGTGATTTAATATTATTCTACGCGTGAAATAACGCGAAAGATATGACAGACCTGACCGGCAAGAAAGAGAAGCTCGAGGGCAAGCTGCGCTCTGAAGTTGGATGCGTTGACAAATCAATCGCCGAAAGCGCCGTCCACAAGACGAACCTTAACGATGTAGCCAGTCCTAATACTATGCCCCTTTCGTTGGACCAATCCTGCACGATAAACTCTACTACGCCAACACGGAGAGAAGATGGAAAGCCGACAGGCCCTGCTACAGCCCGGAGATAGTATTGCACCATCATCTTGGCCAATGCACTCTCGCATGTGTTTGGCTACATGTGGTAGAGGTCAGTGTGTGTCCGCGTTATTATCTGGAGGAGTCGAGGTTACGCAAAGAGAGACCAACTGCGCTGGATGTGTGCCATGTTTCTCCCAATTATCTTAGGGTCGGTCTGAGCAGCGTCAAACACTTCCAAGCGCACAGAATCAATATCCCAATCGTGGACACAAATGAGCGTACTTAAGCGGATCGAACCTGTATTGTCCATAAAATTCATCCCAGTGCTTGATGAAGGTCCACTATCGGGACCGCCTCATTACAATACAGAACTATTGACAGCTCCATCACTTTTGGGGGCGAAGAAATCGAAGAGCTTAGTCCATCAAAGCACAACGTCTTCTAAAACCGTGCAATTCATCTTGCCGAGAGACCCTTGCTCAACATGGGAACATTCGCTTGAATTTGTGCCATGCCATCTTTGCGCCAACGTGTGCGAAAGAGGGATCCTTTGGTTATCACACCGTTCGGCCTGATAGGATTGTGCCTCGCCAACGATTACGCGGCTATCCAAATGACATCATGGAAACACTATGCCCACAATATGGATACCCGAACAGCTTTGAAAGTACGGAAAGGGTTGGCCCCCTCATCCAGTATCTCCAAATGGTGCTCCTCGGAGGCGTCCTCTAAGCTTACTGCCTCCCAGAGAACATTGTCCGATGGCAAGGAATGGATAGATAGAAATGCCGCCATAGGTGCGACTTCGTGTAGAGGCCTGTGTGTTTTGTGGCTTGTGCTCCCAATGCCAGCCATATTGATTCGTTAGGTGCCTCGCCTGGTATGTCGTTAATAGTACGGTTCACGTTTGGCTTTTTGCCATCGACACATGGCGATATGGAGATGCTATACGTGCAGTAGATACTCGAAAATAATAGGTGCTCCAGAACTTCGAGTGTACTACGAGTCTTGATGGGGAAGTCGAAGTGGCGGTTTTAATTGGTTGGTATGAGTGAGGTTGGAAACTGGGTGAAGAATTATACGGGACTTCTGTGTTCTCGCTAATTTACTCACTGGCTTGATCAAGCGAAGAAGCCCTCATAGCTGAAGAGCTTTTGATAAGGACTTTATTACATGTTGCATTTCTGCGGATATTTATTGGCCACACCCAGCAACATTTAAGCTCAACTCCTCTACGCTTATACACTACCAATATTGGCCTACATTGCCTACGGCTTCATTATGAGTTCCCAGACAGTTCACTGACTTGACGACTGGTGAGTCTACATCGGATATAAAGTCATTGAGTACTAATAGAGTATAGAAAAAGCAGCAGTGTACAGAATAACTCTCAACGCTGCAGACCCCTTTGCCCCTATTCTAAGCGAGATCCACTGCTGATGGAAGTCTTCAATTTTAGCGTAATTTTCGTTCTCTTGAGGACTCTCTATCAATTCACCAAACACGATAATAAAGAAGATGATATTTGGCCTACAAGATGTAAACTTTTAATCCTTTTTTTTCCTATAAAGCTTACCCGTCAAGCTATTACCCCTTGGGAGTCACATGCATCGAAACCGAGAAAGATATGCTCATCCGTATCATGAAACTCCACACACCTAATTCCACACTGTAAGATTGGCACGCTTCCAAAGTAAACATCTTGTTCTCTTCATCATCATCCTTTAGAACCATCCCAGGCCAAACAGCCTCTAGATCGCCATGCCAGACGAGGTGTGAATTCTTGAGGGCAGTGTGGGCATCTCGGGCTACAAACAGCAAATGATCAGACATCAACGAGTGGTATTTGGGTGACATTTGACCCTCACATATAGAAGAAGATTTACATACCAGAAGACTGTATATGGTTAACAACATAGTTACTAGAATTACATCCATTGTCACAGTGAGAAGTGTGATCTTCGAGGACAGGAGCTTCTAGACGCTTTGTCAACAATATAAATATAAGAGCTAAACTGCTTACATTGGCTCAATATGTCTTGCTTCCTCATGGTATTCAACATCAAAGGGTATAGAAAAAATATACAATGGCAGTGACTCTAGTGCCAAGACCCATGGCGAGGGAGATGGCGGATTCTGGTGAAAGAGCCATGGTCTAAAATCTGACAGATGTATAGATTATTTCTTGCTATACTTGCCAGAGTGAGTAGCAGTGAAGGCATTTGCTCTAAGGAGTTTCCTAGTACGCCGTCAAAGCTGAAACGGGTAAAACACAAACACGGATAACGTAACAAAGCCAGAAGCACAAACAAAAACATTATGACCATGATTATTTTCATCCTTTGTGGAAACCTTCCGAAGGGTGTTAGGACGTGCTAAGCTAGTGATTTACATACAAGAATATGCCAGAAAGAAAGTCAATGAAGCGAGCCAGGGCTCGTAGGTCTTCTAATATTACATAAAAATGCTTCCCCCGCCAGTCGGGAAGGCTACAGTAGAGAGTGAGAGGAGCTTCCCTCTACTTGTAGGCTATGATAAAGAAGAGCCATGCGTCTGGACAATAAAGGAACCAGCCCAGTGCCTTGGCCCGCAGAAAGCAGCCTACAAAAGGGACTCTGAGGGAGACCTTTCGAGTGGAGTGTATAAGATGGAGGTGATTATTAAAGGTACAAAAACAGGAGACAAAGGAAACTTAGTTGTGCAAGTAGAGGGTGTTAGCCCCT
Source organism: Calycina marina (assembly GCA_019669825.1). NCBI lineage: Eukaryota > Fungi > Ascomycota > Leotiomycetes > Helotiales > Pezizellaceae > Calycina > Calycina marina. The sequence goes on along the minus strand of MU253857.1, from coordinate 30,614 downwards.
GCTGCCAAGTGCACACTTTTATGTAGAAATTAGTGAGTTGTAGAGTTTCTACAAATCTCTGTGGCTCCTCTGAGCCCTTTCATATAGGACCATCCCTCTGACGAATTCCGAGGAGGCCTTTTAGGAAGCACAAACATCAAGAGGAATGGTAGGTAGGTAATGCTTATTATGTGAGATATATAGCCTTATTATTATTGACCTTTCATTTTCATTTTCTTCATCAAAACCAACCGCAGCAGAAAATCAGATCCACCAAGGAACTCCATCCCAGTCCAATTGCCTGCACCGATATATGACAAAACATCCAAACAGCACATCTTTTTGGTACACCCTGCTCGCCGGGAATGCAATGATCAAATTCACAACCCCATCCGACTTCGTTTTGCTAGATTTCGCTAGCTCGCTCAAGAAAGGGCTACTTCGTCCGTGGCTCACATCATCGCCAACTCAGAATCAAGAGTTCGATCCAGAAATATTCTCCGCTCCCCAGTCAACTCGGTCTGCAGCCGCTGCTCCACGAGCGCCCTAACCTGCTTCTTCGTAACGTCATCGAGATCCACGACCCTTAAACAGCTCTGAATGGCATCGATGATCTGCAAATCATCTGGACCAGCATTGCCTCTCTGAAAATCGAATGTCGATACAGGACGCATTGGTGCGTCGCTGTGGATGGGTGAACGATTGCCACCGGAGAAGCCCATTTGGGAAGCGTGTTGCGAGAGGCCGAGTTGCGGGGTCGATTGGTGGAGCGTTTGGGGGAGAGCCGGGGAAGGAATGCCAGCGGATGTGCCCATGAGGAGGTTATCGGAGGATTGCATCTGCACCATGCTGGGGCGGTGGGAGTGGATTTGTTGTTGGGGGTAGTCTTGGTAGGGGGAGGTGTTGCGGTCGAGGCCACCGCCGAGAGACATCATTGACTGGTGACGGGAAGTTGGCATTCCTGGGTGGTCACGGTACGTCGAGGGCGTCGGTGCCGGCGCCGCCATAGAATAGACTGATGTACGTGGTGGGCCAAAACCAGGTGATGCTTGAGGTGGCTGGTATTGTCCTCCACGGTGCATGCCGGTGAGGATAGTGGATGCAGGCTTGAAGGACGAGTAGACAGATTTCATGTCGTCCATCTCGTAGTTGTCTTCATAGTTGTCATATTGTTTCTCCATGGAGGCACCACGGCGACCAGGGAGGTTGTTCATGGTGGCGTAGTCATCCCAGCGTTGGAGGGGGATGCTGCGAGGATCGAAGCCCTCGTCGTCGATGGCTACGACTTGTTTGCCGGCTTTCTCGCCTACGACGATACGTGTATTACCCCAGGAGAAATTGTCTTGGTTCCAGAATGAGTAGACTGGTAGGACTAATGAGTAGATAGGGAAAGCCAGGATATAGATTAACATCCATCCGACGTGTTGCCATTGTCGCTTCAGGATGAAGATCAGTGCTTGAAGACCGTAGACAGCTGCTATCATGATGATGGAGATCAACGGGAATTGACCTTTACCAGATGAGACGGTGTAGATAAGATATCCAAGATAACCACAAGTAGCTGGGAGGATAATGGTACCGAAGAGATCTATAAACACGACGAATCGCATACCGAAACAACAGAAACCACACATTTCCTTCAACCACACAAGTTCAGCCAAGTTGTGGATGGTCGAATTGATCCATCGTCTTCTCTGTGAAAGCAAAACGCTCCAAGTTTCGGGAGCAGCAGTTGCGCAATATGCATCGGGAATGAACTTGTACGACATGTATGGAAAGTGCTTCGTCATCAGAGTTGTGAGGTAGCGATCCTCTCCGAGAGACAAGAGATTCTTCTTGTGTAGAGTGTCTACGAAGCAGTCGCTGTACTCACTGATGACAGCATCCGAGATGATGAGGGGCTTGCCCTTGCCAACTGTTCTCAGACGGTACATGGAGAAACTGGAAAATGTTGGTACTTTGCGAAACATTGGAAGTGATAAACATACCATCCGGGGAGACAGGTAACACTGCCGAACAGGGACTCAAAAGCCTTTGCCAAGTGATGAGAAATGAAGTACTCGTAGACTTGGATCATGGTCCACCAAGAACGCTCTTCATTCTCAAGACTGGTTTCACCACAAATACCGGCGATCTTGGCATTGTTGGCACAGGCAGCAACTAGACGATTAAGAGAGTCCTCCCTAACACTGGTGTCAGCGTCGACCATTAGAAGGTATTCATAAAGCTCGGGGTCCACTCCAATAATATTGTTGATCTGGTGGAACATCTCCAGCTCAAGCGGTGACATAGGTGAACGATGGTGAACACGGTTTAGAAAACTCATAAGTAGAATCTGGGAGTCTCTCTTTCCACGATTTCCGGGCTTGGACTTGGACTGTTCAGATTCCTTGCCGACTTTGACAACGACAACATATGGAACCACATTTCCTTCGTATTCATAAAGACCGGAGTAGACTTTGCCGTAATTGAGCTGCTCGCTACTGTCCCCGACAGACTTGAAAGGTAGGGCAGGAGGGTCGATCTTTGGATCAACGCCGAGAATATCGAGGACGATCTTTGGTGTGGGTCTGTCGTTACCGCCTCCGACAATCATACCATCACAGATAACGCAAATCAGCTTTCTCTTGTTGTCATATTCGAGAGCAGTCAGAGAATCCAAGGCTTTACGTAGCGAGTCTTCACCCTCAGTATAGGCAGGAACTTGACATATGACGAATTTGTCCTGTGGAATTGGACGGCGCTTGGAACCAAACTGAAGAGCAGCCAAGAACTTGGTGAGAATGGCTGCACACAGTATGATGGTAAAGGCAAGCAGCATCCAATTGTTGATCTGGCACTTCACGGAGTCTCGGAAATCAGGTGCACCGACGTAGAACAAATTGTTGAAGCAGTTCATGTTGTTGGCGAGTGTTGCTTGTTCAGTAGTATTGGCAGCAGCAACCATCGCATTCCAGTCCTTCGTGAGATCGAGACCCGGGTTGTTCTTGATGAGGGTGGTCGCATCACTGTCAAGGAACTCATAGTCCTCGAGATTTCCGTTGGTATCGAGAGTGTAGAAGTAGTCCGTCAGATCATATACTTTGTTATCGTAGATGAACCAGTAGTGGTTGTTGTTTTGTCCGTCGGCCTTGATGGTATCTGCGCTAATCACAAGTTCACCATGGTAGTATTCCTCTATTCTTGGAAGGAAGTATTTGTTGTACCAGTCCGTCTCATACAGCTTACTGTCGGTATAGGCTTGCAACGAACCTGAAATGTGTTGAGCGGAAGAATCAGCGATGGCCTCGGTATCGTTCATCAAAAGAACAAGTGTATCGTCGGTGACAAGACCAGGGCAAGCCAATGTCAACGGGGGGACAAAGTATTCATCCATGTTCAAGCCTCCGAAAGATTCCATTGTGGTCGAGGTGGTCTCAATAACAGTATCGCTGTGTTGGAGCTTCCAGAATTTCGAGAAATTGTAGACTTTTCCGCGAATGCTTACCCAGTAATCACTGTCTCCACTGTGGGTGGCAACTTCTTCCGCATCCCACGCCTTGTCGAAGTTTGGACACAGGACCTTGCCGAAGCCTACGATCCAGAAGATAATGATTGCGTTGATCAGGAAGATAAACCAGACAAGAACGAGCTTTTCCCTCCATGCCATACGGACATCGGGACGCTTCATGCGACCAACATATCGCAGCACGAATGAAGGAATCCAGAATGTAAGCGACCAAACAACAATGACCCAAAAGCGACGACTGAAAGTGACGGACTCGGATACAATGTGCTTGGGCTCTCCTAGCTCGGGATCGCTGACAATAACACCGTTCTCATCGTAGAAAATCTGGCCTTGGGTATTGTCACCCTTAAAGCCTAGACCGTAGTCACCGGCGTTCATCATTTTCGATGGTGCTAATGACCGAGCAACTCCTCCCATCTGGCTGGGTGCCATGGTACTTCTTTGTGGCGCAGGAAGCTGATCACGGGTGCTCGAGAAATCGTTGACCGGCGCGAAGAATCCACTGCCATTAGGAGCAGTGTTGGAATATCCGGTGTCGAGAAGCGTGGTGAAAGGGTTTTGTTCGGCGGGCTTGAGGTCAAGCATACTCTCAGCTTCCCACCAGGCATGCTCGCGCATCCAAATTCGCTCAGTACCAACCACAACTTCGCCATTGCTCCAGCCACGTTCCATGACCCAACTCTCGATGCCTTCTCGTCCGTCTTTGCATCCCAATGGCTCATAACGCTGACAGAACTCTTCGAGATCGAAATCTGCGGTAAAGTCGAGATTTTTGTTTCTTCGATTAGCCCATTCTGGGAGTCGCCATGCACGCAATTGGCGTGAAACTGTGCCCGCTGACCAAGCGGATGTGACTGATGGGAGAGTGGCCAAGGTTGCAGGTGCATCGTCTGTGGGGTGAAGAGCAAGGTGGTACCAAACACGACTGCTTCCCAATACTGCTGGCAAGTCGATTCTGCCTTGCTGTCCGGCGTTTACTCCTTGACCCTCGACTGGAAACAGAAGTCGCTTCAGGAATCCACCTTCCTCACCTTCACGGCCCACCTTCTCCAGAACCGCCTGGCGGCGTTCTCGCTCGTGCTCACGTTCCCGACCGTCCGGTCCAGTCATGATCCCCAGATCAGGTCCAACTTCAGCGACAGCATTCTGCATCTCACGTAGCACAGATGAACCTGCTGCAACCACATCGACCCCATCTTCCTTCATCTCGGAATTGATGCCCTCGGTATCATCGAATACACCGCGCATTGCAGCTGCTTTGCCGAGTGTGGCATCTGGGATTTCGAGAATCGTGATGCAAACCGTATCTCCGCTCTCCTCCTCAGTGTTGTGTGTTCTCGTACCTGGTCCACCATCACTGCCGGAGTCGTTGTCTTTGGCTTTAGCTAGCTCCAGTGTTATCGCCTCGTTGGCTTTCAAGATAACCCAGTCTACCAATGCTTCGTAGATACCACCAATCAAGGTTTCCCTTTCGGTGGTAGAGCACTGCTTGGCCAAGGTCTCTGGCTCCAAACCAAGCAGTCCACCAACATCCTCACAGACGTCTTCCAATGCATCTTCGTCAACACCGAATGACAAGGTGTCTCCAAGTTTCAGTAATCCAACCAAAATCGAGATCAGGTTACGGTGAGCGGCTCCCTTGATTCCAATGGACTTTAAAGCAGCGCGGAAGTCGTCTGCTGCTGCTGCATCGTCTGCAGTTGGAAGATAGGAAGGTGGCTCGTATGTTCCCGACTTAGCTAGTAGAGCGTAATTCGCAGCACTCTTGAGACTTAGGAACTCTCTTTCTGCAGGTGTTGAGGCAGAAGTAAGGAGGTAGTAGAAGACATCGAAAGCACGATATCCCGGTTCCGCGGGGATGTTCAATAGGCCTTTGTTGGTATCAATTCCACCCTGAGATAGAGCTAATGAGACGGCATTTAGAGTTCCAGAAAGCGTGAGTGTCAATGTTATACCTAGAGCAGATTGACGTGGTGTGGCACTGTTCTGAGGTGATACCGAGTTGGTGAAGGGTCGGAGAGCGTTCAGAGCTGTAAGTAAAGATTCAGGGACATCAAGAGGCAAGGCCCCTAGAAATGGCGCGAGTATTGAAGGGGTAGATGAGTGAAGAGATCTAAGAAGGGTTAGAGAATGATTTTCTGCAAGTTTTCCCCATGGGTGAGATGTAGGGCATACCCTAAAACTATGCATCCATCCTCAGCTCGTCGTCTCGCATGCTCCCAAGCCCGTATGGCCAACGCAGAATCGACCGTTCCTCCCGTTCTACCTTTATGGTCAGGATGTGAGGCGGAAAGCCATGTGTTGACAACCACACTTGTACTGGCATCCAGTTTATATGGTTGTGAGGATGTATATATAGTGTGGATGGCGTTAAGCAGAGTAGTTGTCGACATCTGCGTCGATTGCTGGGCAGCCGAGTTGTTGTTTCTAGGTACGCCATGCAGTGAAGAAGCTGTCGAGTACATCGACATTCTATTGTTTGCTGCCATATTGGCGGATCAAGGGGTGTGTTCCTCCTGGCTTGGGGAGCCCTTGATTATAAATTCGAGTCCGCCAGAGTAGTTTCACAATCGTCAAAATTGTTTGCCCTATGCAATGTATGAGGCTGTATCCAAATACACGTTCTGCATAGTTGTAAGGGTTTTGGGGCAAAGGGAGGATTGTATGTTGTTGTGATAGTGAACAATTGGTGGTTTTGGGTTTCTCAGTCAACAGACGTGCAGGACAACGACGGATGAGCTGACGTAAAAAACGAATGGAAGTATTAAAATTTGTATTTAATGGAGCATCACTAGGAAACAACAACAATCAGAACAGTGAATTAGAGAGATTGATCAAGGAATGCTTGGGTGCTGACATTGTAGAATGCATCCTCATAAATCTGAGCAGCACACCAAAACGGGTTCGGGAATACACTACGGCGGCCCAAACAGACCACTATGAAGGTTTTCTCGTTTGGAATTTTGCATTACCATTTCGCCCCTGGTTGATTGCTCGCTAGGCCAATACGAAGTGTGGAGGCACGCTGCTTTCGATGAATGAGCCGGAGACTTTATGAGCAAGTACCAGTAGGTCAAAAGCAGCAGTCTATTGATACTATTTTTGGGTCGTGCTTAGACGGCGGCAACAAGACATGGTCCAGGCAGATTCTTGACTATCAAAGTACGAGTAACCCAAAATACGGAAATTCTGTGGGATCTGGGAACAGTGGAAGTCATGCAGAGTTCTACCCAAGTCGACACTTTCTACCAAAATAATTAAGACATATTTATATACAAGAACCAACCTTGGTATAGCTATTGATTATTAGGGATGTAGACCATTCCAGGCTGATATCAAGATTTAGTCAAGATCTAACTCGCTAAGGTGTTCAGGGGGGTAAATGTCTGAGATGTTCATATCGCCAACCGTAGTCCATCTTCGTTGCTCGGTATGTATTGTAAACAAGTCACTGTCGGCTCATTTGTGGACGTCAATCGAGCATAGGATTCCTGGGCAGATGCTCCCAATTCTCTCTCAAACCGTACAGAAAGTATTGGGCAAAAGGTAGGTACGAGTAATTGCCAATGCTGCGTATATAAAAATGCAGCTCACGGTCATTGACCGTCTCCACGAGCCTGCATATCTACTGAAAACACAAGACCAAGCTGGCGGAGCTCGTATTTGGTGTGGCAAGGTCGGAAGCAGCCTTTTCCTCCATTACCGTGGCACTTCAGGCATGAACTAGTTATGATTCCAGGGCCTTATGGCCTGTAAATATGTAAATAGAGTAGTAGGTAGTGTACAAACCACTTCTCGCCAAGCCATAAATCCCGGACGCTGAACTGGACTGGGATCCAGAACAATATCTGATCTTCGTGGGGAATCTACCAACGGCATTCTATCTGCGAATTGTCGTCTCTTTTTCCTTCCCTCGCTATCCAGCGTCTTCCTTATTCACTCTAACAATACACGTTCGCTTGAAGTTGTCTTTTATAGCCTACACTCGCTATTGCAATTCAAAAAAACCGTTCCTGCAGCCCGCCCTTACCCTGGATCAACAACTAGACTCGAGATACCTGAGCCCGCATCCTCTATCCCAACAACATATACTCGCGATACTGCTGCAAATTGAGTACAAGGACACCGGTACCACAGCATAAGTTTTGCATTCTTCGATCTAAGGGGTTTGGCCCCTCAAACATCCATCATGGCGACCCAAGGCGCTCACTCGCAATCTTCGCTGAGCTCCCTCCCTTCGCAGTAAGTCCCGAGGCCTTCAAGTATCTACGACAATTGGGAGCCATCCGTGTGCACTTGCATACTAGATGGCGAGACCTGGTTATAAGACTTGCAAACAGTGGAAGCTGACCATGGAATAGTCTCCAGAGCGACACACATCTCACAGCACATCTTGCCAGCAGATTCCATGTCTCCCTTCCAACGGCACATCTCTCCTCGCATGCCTTGATATCACTGAACACATATGCCTCGTCTACGAAAGGACCAGATGGAGGAAAGGAGGGTAGTGCAATGGGTGGTTCGGAGGAGGTTGCAGAGAGAGCATATACCAGGCTGGGAGTGCGCCAGGAGAGTCAGGCAGTGGTTTTCTTGTGAGTGCAGCATCGTCCATGGTAGGTACTCAAAACGGGAAGCTGATCGATTATAGGGGAGAATCTGGGTCTGGCAAAACTACACTTCGAGCACATCTACTAACTGCACTTCTCGCAAAATCCTCTACTCCACTATCACACAAGATATCTCTTGCAGCGTATGTTTTTGATGCATTGACCACCAGTAAGACTGCCATAACTCCAACAGCCTCGAAAGCTGGTCTGTTTCTCGAACTTCAGTACGACACATCCTCAACGGTGAACCCTACGCTCGTCGGAGGAAAAGTGCTAGACCATAGACTGGAAAGGAGCCGCGTGGCATCAGTCCCAACCGGAGAGCGCAGTTTTCATGTGCTATATTATCTTCTAGCTGGTACCAGCGCGGCAGAGAAGTCCCATCTTGGATTGGAATCCCCGGGGGGTCTTGTGGCTGCAGTACATCATCCCAGCCAGGTCGCTCATCGACATTCGAATGCCGGTGCACAACAGAGGAGATGGAGGTATTTGGGGCATCCTACGCAATTGAAGGTTGGAATCAACGATGCTGAAGGCTTCTCGCTCTTTAAGACAGCCCTCAGAAAGTTAGAGTTTTCCAGAAGTGAAATCGCAGAGATTTGTCAGATTCTAGCCAGCATCCTGCATATTGGACAGCTTGAATTCGAGACGAGCGAGGATACCATGACGACTGGAGATGATAGTGGTGGATTCTCGCACGAAGGATCGCAGAGTTACACAACAGTGAAGAACAAGGAGGTTCTGGCTATCATTGCTGCTTTCCTCGGAGTCAGTGCTATGGATCTACAAACCACACTTGGATACAAGACCAAGATACTCCAACGCGAGCGTGTCACCGTTATGCTTGATCCCAAGGGTGCCAGAAACAACGCAGACGAGCTGGCTAGGACACTTTATTCCCTCCTGGTTGCATATGTGATTGAGAGTATCAACCAGAGAATATGTGGTACTGATGGATCCTTTGCGAACACTATCTCTATTGTCGATTTCCCTGGATTCTCTCAGCAAAAGTCGACTGACTCTACGCTCGATCAGCTTTTGAACAATGCCGCTGCCGAGTCAATTTACAACTTCACTCTGCAGAGTTTTTTCGAGGGCAAGGCGGAAATCTTGGAGTCTGAAGAAGTGGCAGTCGCAGCAACAAGCTATTTCGACAATTCGGATGCAGTCAAGGGTCTTCTTAAGCATGGCAACGGACTCCTGAGCATCTTGGATGACCAGACCAAGAGAAACAAGACCGACATGCAGCTATTGGAGAGTCTGCGCAAGCGATTCAACAACAAGAACCCTGCGATAACGGTCGGAAATGCTACTGCTAAGCTCCCAGGTAGCAATTTCGCAACCCACAACGCGGCTGCATCATTTGCTGTGAAACACTTTGCTGGTGAGGTAGATTACCCCGTATCTGGTCTTGTAGAGGAGAATGGCGAGGTGATTTCCGGAGACTTGATGAACTTGATATCTTCAACCAAGAGCGATTTCGTCGGTCAACTCTTTGGCCAGGAAGCGCTACAGACCGTTACGCATCCACAGGAGAAGTCAACAATTATGCAGGCGCAGGTTAGCTCCAAGCCGCTCAGAAAGCCTAGTGTCATGCGCAAGAAGGGCGAAAGACCGTCGAGACTTGGTGTGCAACCAAAGGGCGAGGCTTTCGAGGACATTTCTGACTCTGGAGAGACTGAAAGGAATGAGCGCCGGGGTCGTGACATCAATCAAGGCGCCGCAGCGCAATTCCTGTCCTCAGTCGACAACGTAACGAAAGCTCTGACGGCCCCAAACGTCAACCAATATTTCGTGTTTTGTCTGAAACCTAATGACAGGCGTATCGCCAACCAATTCGATAGCAAATGTGTTCGCACCCAAATGCAGACCTTCGGAATCGCAGAGATCAGCCAGAGATTACGAAATGTAGACTTCAGTCTCTTCTTACCTTTCGGTGAGTTCCTCGGCCTGGCAGACGCTGAGACGATACTGGTTGGCAGTGAAAAGGAAAAGGCCGAAATGGTGGTGGATGAGAAGCGCTGGCCTGCAAATGAGGCTCGCATCGGTAGTACTGGTGTCTTCTTAAGTGAAAGATGCTGGTCCGAAATTGCAAAACTTGGTGAGCGAGGCTTTACGCAAGGACGGTATCCAGCTCCCTCGGATGACGGAGAGGGACTCATGCCCAGGGCAATCCACGGTGGGTATGGTGCCTCTAAAGAGCGCCTCCTTGGTGGCTCCCCAGTAGGACTCAGTCCAGGAGGCTTTTATGGCGACAAGAAATCCGGCTACTTTGGCGGAAACGATGACGCGAAGTCTGACGCTGGCGTCTCTGCTCTTGGTGGAGATATGTTCCGAAATCTTGATACCCGAGAACAGATGGCTGAGAAAGGTAACGAGAAGACCATGGTCGAGGTTGAAGAGATCAAGACATCTGGAAGCAGAAAGAGATGGATGGCTTTCGTCTGGCTCTTCACCTGGTGGGTGCCAGATTTCCTCATCAAGTGGATAGGACGCATGCCTCGCAAAGACGTCCGTATCGCTTGGAGGGAGAAGCTTGCCATCAACATGATGATTTGGCTGTCTTGTTTGTTTGCTGCATTCTTCGTTATCATTTTCCCGAAACTTATCTGTCCGACGCAGAATGTTTTCAGTGCAGCAGAACTTACCTCCTATAACGGAGAAGACGCGGCAGCTTACGTGGCCATTCGCGGTCAAGTTTTCGATCTTTCATCCTTTGCACCCTCACATTATCCTTCAATTATTCCACAGAAGTCGATTCTCGAATATGCTGGTTTGGACGCAACAGCTCTTTTCCCAATTCAACTGTCAGCTCTGTGCCAGGGTAAGGATGGCAGCATACCCGAAGGGCTCCAGCCCGACTACACGCCAACCAACATCTCTGGATCTGCAACGGCAGTTAGTGACACGGATACGAATTCAGGCTATCATGATTTTAGAGCGTTCACAAACGACAGTCGCCCGGATTGGTTTTATGAACAGATGGTAATGCTTAGATCTAATTACAAGAAGGGCAACATCGGCTACACTCCCACATACGTCAAGACACTTGCTAAGGATCAGGAATCAATTGCTATCCTCAACAGCCGAGTCTATGACTTGACGAAGTATCTGACAGGTGGTCGCCCGATAGAGCCTATAACTGGCGAAGCTAACGAAACAATCACCGATACAGACTTTATGGATCAGAGCGTTGTAACACTCTTTCAGCAAAAGGCTGGCCAGGATCTGACCAAGTACTGGAATGCTTTGAACTTAGATTCTGCTCTCCGCATCAGAATGCAACTTTGCTTGGACAACGTCTTCTATGTTGGCGATGTTGATACCAGAAACTCGGTCAGGTGTCAGTTTGCAGAATATCTCATCTTAGCCATCTCGATCATTCTATGCAGTATCATCGGGTTTAAATTCTTCGCAGCTTTGCAATTCGGCGGGAAGAACGTACCCGAGAATCTTGACAAATTTGTTATTTGCCAAGTGCCAGCATATACCGAAGACGAGGATTCTCTCCGACGTGCCATTGATTCTGCAGCAAGAATGAGGTACGATGATAAGCGCAAGCTTCTGGTTATTATTTGCGACGGAATGATTATTGGTCAAGGCAATGATCGACCTACGCCACGTATCGTTCTCGACATTCTGGGTGTTGCCGATACCGTGGATCCCGAACCATTGAGTTTTGAATCGCTAGGGGAGGGCATGAAACAACACAACATGGGCAAAGTCTATTCAGGTCTGTACGAAGTGCAAGGTCATATCGTTCCGTTTTTGGTTGTCGTCAAGATTGGAAAGCCATCCGAAGTCTCCCGTCCTGGTAACAGAGGAAAGCGTGATTCTCAGATGGTCATCATGCGATTCTTGAATAGAGTACATTACAACACTGCCATGAGCCCTTTGGAGCTCGAGATGTATCACCAAATCCGCAACATCATCGGAGTCAACCCGACTTTCTACGAGTTCATGTTGCAAATTGATGCTGATACCGTTGTCGCTGCAGATTCAGCATCTCGCATGGTCTCAGCTTTCTTGGATGATACTAGACTGATCGGTGTCTGCGGAGAGACTGCTTTGACCAACGCCAAATCCTCCTTCGTCACTATGATTCAGGTCTACGAGTACTACATCTCCCACAATCTTTCCAAGGCCTTCGAGAGTTTGTTCGGAAGTGTTACTTGTCTGCCAGGTTGTTTCACCATGTACCGTATCCGCGCTGTAGACTCCGGAAAACCACTGTTCGTCAGTCATGAGATCGTCACCAATTATGCCACAATTCGTGTCGATACCCTACACATGAAGAACTTGCTTCATTTAGGAGAAGATCGCTTCTTGACAACTCTGCTTCTTAAGCATCACCCGAAGTACAAAACAAAGTACCTTATGCGCGCTCACGCGTGGACCATTGCACCTGATTCCTGGAAGATCTTCCTGTCTCAGCGACGTCGCTGGATCAACTCCACTGTTCACAATCTTTGCGAGTTGGTCCCTATGACTGAGCTTTGCGGGTTCTGCTGTTTCTCTATGCGCTTCATTGTCTTCATTGACCTGCTTTCGACCCTAGTTCAGCCCGTCACCGTCGCCTACATCATCTACCTGATTGTCACTGTCATCTTGACACCCAACATCATTCCCATCACGGCATTCATTCTTCTCGGTGCGATATACGGTTTACAAGCCATCATCTTCATTCTTCGTAGGAAGTGGGAAATGATTGGTTGGATGATCCTCTACATCCTCGCCATCCCCGTCTTCTCTTTCGGTCTTCCCCTCTACAGTTTTTGGCACATGGACGATTTCTCTTGGGGAAACACCCGAGTCGTCACCGGAGAGAAGGGCAAGAAGATTGTCATCACCGACGAAGGCAAGTTTGACCCAGAATCAATCCCCAAGAAGAAGTGGGAAGAATACCAGGCCGAGCTCTGGGAAGCGCAGACCATGCGCGACGATCGCTCAGAAGCATCTGGCTACTCCTACGGCACGAAGTACCACCAACAAGCTGCTTCCGAATACAACTTTTCTCCATCGCGACCGATGTCACAGTTCAACGGCGTTCAAGGAAATCATTCATACGAGAATAAGAGCGCTCAAATGTACAATGCTACCTCGCGCATGTCGCTCGCGCCTTCCGATGGCGGTATGGGTATGCGTCAAAGTCAGTTCGGCGGCAGCCAATACCTCGGCACTCAGGAGCTTGAAATGGCTAACCTCGCCGGTCTGCCGAGCGACGATGCGGTCTTGTCTGAGATCAGAGAGATTCTCAAGACTGCTGATCTGATGAATATCACGAAGAAGAGTATCAAGTTAGAGCTGGAGTCGAGATTTGGCGTGGCGCTGGATGCGCGGAGGGCGTATATCAATTCTGGTATGTACCTCTCATAATCTTGCTTCCCTACCAGATATCATGTGAACATGTACTAACATATATCGTAGCAACTGAAGCGATTCTCTCTGGCCAGCTATAGATCAACGGTGTTATCTAAACGTTTTTCATATATTCGGAGTAGGATCGGGAGGTGTGAGATGGTCTCTTTTCTCCTGGAGGTTGGCATGAATTTAGGCGTCTATCTCGGACAGGAAATGTCGGCGAAATTTTGAGTTTGTAGGGAGGTTTAACCTTACGGCTTTATCAGCTAGTATTAATATCAATGTCATGTTCTTCAGGACACTTTCCATGATATGCAATCACGTACGCTGAACTTGGGGAGAGGATTGCTAGTGCTTAGTGGCTGCTAGGTATGAACGCCGTCTTAATCAACAATCCACTTCCTATTCCTGATCTTGCATTCCCATTGGTTCCACAGCCCTAGGTACCTGGCCAATTTCCTTCTCAACACCCTATTCATCTCATTCCTAGCTTCAAACACAAAATCTCCACATCTAACTCATCAATTCCCTGCCTCAAAAAAAGAGAAAGAAGACAAAGCAAAATGCCATCACTCATCCCAACAATCAACCTCCCCTGGTTTACCGTACTCCACACCTCTGGCCTTCTCGCACTCGGCCGGTCTTTTAAAGAAGTTTGCTGTCTGTTGTCCTAGGTGTTTTCTACCTCTGGTGAATAAGTATTCTATGCGATCTCACAGCATACGACAGGAGGCTAAAATGCTTGCCTAGGTCTTACGATAGTCAGAGCGTTGGGTGACATTACCAAACTGTTGTAATATTGGGCTTATTACTTCACGATCTAGTAGGTTGCTCTGCGTAGCTTGCAACGTCCACCTCGAGGCACGTTTCAGACAAACATTATCTCCGCAGAACAAATTTTCTTACTTGGACGCTTCTTCTCATCCTGCTTGCCACCTTCATCGTCGTTATCAGTGCTGATCTCACTATGAGGGCGTTTGCGAGAACACTGGTGAGAATTTAGCTGCATCAAAGTCCAGATCGCGATACGATCAGCTTTCTTCATCGATTCGCAGGCTCCCTTTTCGGCATGTACGACTTCCATCAGCTCTGGATCATCGTTCACCTTCTCAAATTGCACCGCTGAGTCCACCATGTCTGTATTCTCCATGCCTATATATGTTCTATCCTTCGCCAACTGGTCCCACAGAGACATCTCGAACAAATCAGTAGTGGTAGCATCAATACCGGCGACTATGTGTGCCGCCTCCCTATCTCGGATCAATCCGTCGCTTTTCTTCAGCCTTTCTATCCATTCACGTTGTTGTGCGAACGCATGCGACACTCTGCCCCGGGCGATCCGACGTTTCTCGGCTAGTTGTGCTTCTTCGTATACACGGCTCATGTGGATGAAAGATGGCCGTAGATAGCCTGGAAATATCTTCTTGGGAGCCTGCAGATATAAGTAGCTGACGGCCAGGAACATAGGAGTGGTACATACACCACCATCCTCCGGTGAGGCAACATCTCTCATGTTCTCGTCATTTGCAGGTGTTTCCATGATTGAATAACCTGGAGTTATCAGTGTTTCGTCGACCATTTTCTGAACTAGCACACTAATAGAGGATTGATTGAGATGCACGTACTCATTGTGATGTTTCGTAGTGATAGACTATCAATGGCTTGGGTTGTGTGTTGATGATATTCACTGATGGTTTGATGTGAAGCGCAGCTTCATGGAGTAAGAACTCAAAGTTAGTATGAAGGAGGGCTCAGCTGACGATATCGTGTTGTCACTTCCTCAAATACATGCTTAATGCTTTTGTGACTTCCGTCTTTGGCGGTCTTGCTCGCAACGACCAGCTCCCACAACCACGCTTTTCCCTCCCCTCGCACCTACATTGTCTTAAAATATTGGAAAGAGCCGTATCGACCATCCCCGTTCATGAGGTTCACGGCAACGAACGACTTGTATCAATAGGTCGTCTATTTTCTACTGGAACTCGTACCTGACAGTGTCTCCCTCGAAATTCACACGTTGTAGAGTTGCATCTCCGACAGGCTTACGATGAATGATGGCTCGAAACGCTCCTGATTTCGACTCTTTATGCAGCTCTCCTGGTTTCGATTTTGCCGGCATCTCAGACTTCTCATGGTTCCGCCATAATGGAAGTTCTCGTGTAGTGGGAGCCTTAGAGAGGCTACTCTATTTCTCATCCCGACGCCTTTTCTTCAAAATAATGCAAGAACACTAACGAGTATTACAACAGATACTACGGATACAGGAATTTCTATAGTAAGCTTATTATTGGTGGACAGGTCGTCTGAAGCATGCGATGCCAGCACTTGGCAGTCGGAGATCTCCAGGTCTTTCTGAACATAGGTGGATGAATTTACCCTAATGAGATCTGTATTAGTACTGAGGAACATGATATTATTTGCACTTATAGTAACGGAAGGTATATTACCGGGGACCATCGTCAGATTTTCAAGCCGCGGATTGTCCAACGCGACGAGGCTTGGATCCATGCCGATGATCTTGTCAGTTGCCGTTAGTTCTATCGAAAATACCTTAATGTTGATATTTTCAACTTTGACTCCTCCCCATTTAGGTATAAGAACCTGAGGTTAGATGACCTTTCAAGTCTCGAGAAATATGGATGAAGCATTCTTCACGTTTGGCATCCACAGCGTTTGAAATATCGTATTGTTGTTGATTTGTAGCGACTGACTCTAGGGTGTAGCGAGAGCAACAAGTTTGTTAGGCAGTATGCCGCTAAGCTTTGGCGGAGTGCTAATATCACGTGATAGGTTATGGGTCTTGGGGGTATGTAAGCTTTGGCGACCCTCAAATATGAAGAACTGAGAGCAACCAAATACTAGCTCCTTAGCTTCAGTTTTCGTCAATGTCAGTATGGTAAGGGAATCATCTGTACACGTATTGGCCTTTGTGACACTATGCACTACATTGATGGTCCCTTTCCTTTCTAGATGATAAGCCAGCGAACACAATGAACAACATCGCCGCTGTTACCATTACCGGCCAGATTAACGCGATTGAAAAGAAAGCTGGAACTTAGTACTAAAATACTACAACTATGGCTACCGCTATTAATATCTAGGTATTAGACTATAAAGAATTTAAACACGCTAGCTATGCCTCCGACTTTCAAGATATTGTTGTTAGTACAAAGAGTACTAACTAACCCCTTTATCCTTAATAGCGATATTAAAATAACTCGTTTACGCGCTTTTGTGAGGATGCATACAGTAGAGTGATAGCAGTAGTTCATTTCAGAATACAGAATAATCTATGTCCTTCTACTATCGCCATGCGCCTCCTTCTATAGGCTTCGGTCTCCCTTCAGAATCCCCGATCAACCGAGATCTTTGGGAAGCCTGTTCTAATTCAGAGTTCCTGATCAACCAGTATCCTCGGGAACCCGCTGGAGACCTATTCCAAATCCTGTCGACACCCTAATGATCTAGAACAGGCTCCATAACCCTCACAGCTTTAGCCCAAAGCGTAGGCTTCTCGCGCTGACCGTGATGTGATGGGAACAAGGAAATCTGCAGCATAACCTGGCTTCCTTGCGTAAGCTCATACTGGTGACACTTTTGCACTCCATTGATGGATGTAGCAAGGAAGGCATGGCCACGTTGAGTTGCAAGTATCAGGTTCTTGCTCATCCGAAGACTGATGAACATGCACTCATCGATCGTTCCATGTCGCGAGAACTGCATCGCGTACATTAACGCAACATGAATGACATTCTCTATGACCTTGGCGTACTGGGATGCAGGTCAGCTCGCGGTACTTGCGTGATAAGCGAAGTCACATGTGTTCTTGGTGTAGAGTAAGTATATCGTAACGACCAAACGGGTGCAACAACATGTGATTGCCCAAGAGTATAACAGTTTCGGCTTCACCTATACCTCATTTCAAACGTAGTACCACCCACTTACTCAGTCTATGTGCACTTTATCCCACCTGTATCCACAAGCACTGACATCGCCCTGTAGCCTTCCAAGCACATGGCCAGCGTGACACAGCCAACACTCAGCCACATACACCTTGTCCTTCTGAGTCCTGCTTAAAGTAGAGCAAGGCTGTATTCTCAACAGGTTTCCAGGGAATAGCTGAAGGGTTCTCGTCTATAGGGCCGCGAGGGAGCTCCCCTGGTTTCTCAAAGGTACATAGCACTGAATCTTCATGATGTCTTCCCTGTGGAAGCTCTAGCTATGGCTTGGCTTTATCATCGCGCGTATTAGGCATATAGATGCTGGTTATCCCCTCCTGGTTATCCCTATTCCTTAGACATAGTATAGCAGTAGCAATGACCGCGATTCCGGCAATGCGCACTCCAACTGCAATGCCAATATTTAACTCTGACGACAACGAGCTTAGGACGTTGAGGTAGTAATTTGAGGAGCTGAAGATATGGCCGAGCTCGGAGATGGTACCGGAGGCACTCCACTGCTAGTGATAATAGGTTGCGAAGATACATAACAAATATATGACCCTCTGATAAAGCCTTGTGCATGTAGCCGATCTAAGAAGGAATAATTGAATTGGTTGTTGCTGCTCTTCAGGGCTAATACACTGACCAATTGTAAAAGTGGAAAACTGATACTATTACTCCTATAAGATATAGTCTTAACAGGATTTGTCCACTCACGAAGGAAAGTTGCCCGTTCACCTTCCGCGCTGCAGATCTGTGACTTTTGTGAGCGCACTCTCGAGAGACGAGTCATCCGACATGGTCATTAAACTTGGCACCAGAAGATAGCGTAGACTCGAAACGTTGGACATCTGGACCGAAGCGGACATTCTATACACGTCTGTGTCGGACTGGATAGTCTTAAGTTTAGGGAATAAAACACTAGTAAGCGCCGACTGGTCTCTGTCTTCTTGTGCACCCCAGCAAAGAATATTGTCATTCAGGGCTTTTAAGCTCAGAAGAGTGAAGTTGCCAGGATGTTTGTAATTGATGATGACGGCGGCGTTCAGAGTTGTGCAATTTTCTATCTGTTTGACATCGGGTTGTGAAATGATCGATATAATGTTCCTAGCGGTGCAAGAGTCGGTAGACTTCGTCATTGTCGGGCATGTGAAGCAACCATACCAGTCTAGTCAGCCATCCTGTTGTAAAGTCAGATATGATTGCATCTGGGCCGACTTACCAGGGATGAGACTGGAGGCCATCACGAGGATAATCATCAGAGCTATCATTGCGTGCCGATGGTGTGAATGTTAGCAGTAGTAAAAAGGACGTCGATGGCGATTATCGTGCTTCACACAAAAGTCCCTATGGGGATCCAAACTGCCATCTCAATCGCAATGAAAGATGAAGACCTGAGAGCTATCGGGCGATCAAACTTCCGCAACAGACGAGCGACTCGACCCTCAGAGCCGTTGCAGATACATGAACAGCTCCGCATCCAGTAAGTTTCAAAGCTCATGTATTCGTGCTGGATTGAGCAGTTTGTTGCTGCAGTCTTCTGCAGGGTAAGCATAGCAAACAAATACTCGGCTTAGCGATCGGAGCTGGTCCGATCATTCATCTGGAAAGACACGCGGCTGAACACGCGGCTGGACATTCTGGTTTCTGGCCGCCTATTTGCGGCAGCGACCTCAGCATCTACATAAGTTTTAGTCGATATTACTAGGGTTCAGATTGAGTCCAGGGTGTGACTACTTCAAAGAACGGAAGAAGATATAGACGGTGACATGAAACGAAGCTAAGGATCTATTACAGAGCCTTGCCAGCATAGCCTCAGCACTTCTGTGAGTATCGTGAGACCAGTACGAGCCATTGCCAAGAGGAGGCCTTTGCATGTATCTCATGATGACTATGACCACCTCACCAATCGTTGGGTGATATTAAAGAACATCTCCTTGTCTGCCTCTTCCCCAACACTGTTGACAGCACATATACATTGTATACGTTCCCCTCAAGGAGCTCCCAGAAGCTACCAAGAAGTATCAGTCCAGCACAAGGGAACAGAACAACGAAATTCCAACAGATATTGGATGATAGTCAAATACACATCATGATACACGCTGACTGCCGTCAACACCTCTCTAGGTCACCAATGCACAAGGCATATCTAATGTGATATTAACGTGCATGGCATAGATAAACCCGCTTACTAAATAATGATATAACTCAAACAATTCACAGAGATTGAGATTTCAGGATCATAAGGGCTGAAAATCAAGACCTTCCCCAAACATTTTGAATCCAGCAAGATTGAAGGTGCACCACAACTCATCTCCTGCATTGCACACGCGCCCAGCCACGTTCAAGTCACCCCACAATGAAATGACTTCATCTCCTCAAGACATGCAACAAAAACCTAACTGAAAGCTTTTCCATAAAAACACAGCCTCAAACCCAAGACCTAACGAAACAATAAAGAAATGAAAGTCAAAGTCACGGGACTATCAAGCATCTTGGTTTTTTTGGCTTGGCTAAATAAAAGACAGCAGAGTGAGACTCAATTGTGCATTCTATACACTAACCAACAAAGCGTGGTCAACAGAGGCCACGAATGTGATGTTTTGTTTTGTGCAGGTTCCCAGTTGCACTCATTTTCCAAAAAGAAGTTTGTTTGTTGTGGGATATTGTTTCCTGTAATGCAGAGAAGTGGTGATGTTTATGTTTTCCGATGAACACCAGTCTTGGAAGAGCTGGGGAGGAGAAGCGCATGAAACGCGGCCTATGAACACCTTCAAGGCTTCGGGAGTACTTTCAGGCCTGATTTCTAGCGTTTTGGATGTGAGGGCTGCGTGCGTCAACGAGCTTGCGACGAGCTTGCGACGAGCTTGCGAGGTGACGGCCCTATGGATGGTTACATGGTTACATTACCGTGCTATCCCGAGGCCTCCCTCCCATACGCTTGAGGCCTTAGGATTTCAGAAGCCGGGAGTCCAGGGAGCTTGCATTGGTCTTGTGCTATGGAAGTTCTAGAATCCGTTTGGTGATAATATAATTGGTAGCGCCGGGAAGACGCATGTTGGCGTGGTGTGCTCGAGTGCCTTCGTCCTGTCGTTGTAAATGAGTATATATTTCTAGTGCCATGGCGTCTTGTATGTGAAGCTTCTTGAGAATGGGCAGAGACATCACTCGATGAGGTTGGCTAATAACACGCTGACTGTTTACCGCATGCAAACGAAATGAGATGTAAGAAATCACAGTTGGCAAAACTTGTACGACTCCAACCACGAGGCTGTCAGCATGCTATGCCTGATGAGGAGGAGCTTCTCTGAGTCGTCGCCAACTGGACGATTATGGAGAGTGGGAAATTAAATAGTATGCTTTCGGCATTGAATTCCCTCTCTCCTCAAGCTGTTGGCTGGGGATCTTATTGCACACAGTACGCTGTCCCGGACTCTATCCTCACCATCTCCATATTGAAAGTGGCCTCTCGCGTTACATTTCTGGCGATCAGTGAGGGGAATTTCTATTTTTCCCTTGCGTTACGCTCGCGCTGCTAATCGGGATCTGTGCGTTAGACACAGGCTCATTGTCTTTGACTCAGTTGTCTATATTCTGGGCAGAGTTCATCTAAACCCGCGCAATTCTAGACTGGTGGGTCGGGATGGATGGTGTTGGCTCTGACCACTAAACAAAAGGCTTGACAGAGAGAGAGACCTGAGGATGACATGCACAACACCGTTGAGTCTGATCTAGCTGTATCCAGCAAGTTCAACTGTGCGTAAAGTTGTGGCGTACAAGGCCAAGGTATCATTGTAAGAATTGCAGTCTGCTGTGCCATCTGGACGAATTACTGTGCTGCTTATGAAGTGTTCTGAAGGACAGGTTGCTACAGTCATCGTCTTCTTCTTCGATAGTCATGAAATTTGAGTTGCGAAGAGGAAATTCCAGCTGTGCTTCTAGTACTCCGTAGGCTGCTGGACAAAAGTTGGCTTCAAACAGGGTTCAGTTGACCATTGGTTTTCTGGAAATGAAGGAGGTTGTTTCAGTGGTAGCAGCGTGAATTCACAGTTCTCCCTGTGTCTATGTGACAGCAGGCAATACAGCATGAGGAGCACACCGTGACTCTTGAAGTAATACACGGTACCTACCAAAGTCCAACAAGATCCTCGTTCCAATTCCCAAGAAAATCTCATACCGGTACAGTACTAACAACAAACCTTGGGCCCCAGACCCCTTTGCTCTAGTACCTGTTCCAGCCTGGAATGAGTAGTATAAATTTACAATGAGTAGCTTGACTTTACCATCGTTGCCATCGTTTTGGCTACCGCTGGAACACTCAATTGGCTGGAAAATAACAAGTCACATATGTTGTGTGTCAGATCGACGAATAATTACTCTGTATAGAGTGTAAATCTGCTATTTACTGCAAAAGAAAGCAGCGATGTAACCCAAGAGAATCGTTGCTAGGACCATAATCTCATTTCGTTTAGCGACCTGGGCGGGCTCTTAGCCCGTTTCCTTCTCTCCTCTTCGTCTACACGCTCATGCATCCTCAACCTCCTCCTTCACCATCATCTCGTCTCGTCCATATACCCACGACGTGCCGCCCTTTGCACGCTGTCTAGGGTTATCAATTCAAGAGTGAGAGGCCTCACGAGGCAGGATACGGTTCACCGGTCCATGATCTGATACGATACGACGACGGACTGAACATCCCCCCAAGTCCCGACGAATTCGTCACCACGCTCTTTACCATCTACCTATATTTCATCGTACGATTGGCCTTCAATCTGCAGAGGTGAGTTGGAAATTATTATATCGGACAATTGCGATGGGAGGAGATATCGATATCAGGGGCGGACATGTTCGTCAATCGCAAACACAAGATGATGCGGCATATTGACGGATCATGCCCGCCATGCCATGCCATGCCACGGTACCTGAACAACATCAAAGAAAGCAGAGACTAATACCGTTTGGATTAGGCGCGCTCATTGACATCTTTGTCAAGTACTCTCGTTTAAACACCTCAACCTGACTGTAAGTCTATTTTCGCGTCGTCAATTGATTGTTTATATAACTGACGTGGGTTCTAGACTTCAGTATTTGAACCTTTTACCTTCGAATCTCTTAACCTTTCTTCGCATAATCACCATTTGGTTGTAGTCGCATCTGAATACTGTGGTTGAAGAGTCCAAATGCATACTCTCTCGATCTTCGTGGCTTCGGTTGCAGCACTTGCTGTTGCGAGCGCCGAAGTTGAACGGCCGCAATATTATTACCCCAAGCATGTAAAGCGACAATTCTTCAGGAACACGACACTTACAACCACAACCAAGGAATCAACTCGAGATGTTGTCACATCTTCTTTCACTCCAACGGGAACCACCAAGCCCGATACATCTGATTTCCTGGGAGGTATCACTAGAGGGACATCTTTGAGTGACCTGCTCAGCACTGGATCAATAGTTTCAACCAGCTCTTCGGACAGCACTACCAATATCTTGGTAACGAACACCCAGGCTGTATCGGCATCGACATCTGCTTCCGATACGTCCAACGATTTGCTGGACACATCGGCTGTATCTTCAGGAACTGCGCTAGACGTTATAGTATTCCCAACAACATCGGCCGATGGAACGACAAGTGATGACAGTGACCCGGCGGCAACCACCACTGGTATCGAATTCGGCCCTTCTGGAATCATCACGCCAACACCCACATCTGCTGTAGATGAGGCAACAACAACGGTACCCAACACTAGTGATGACGATTCTGCTGCATCGAGTGCCACATCTGATACTGGAATTCTGCCCATCCTCAGCAGCATCGTCGTCGAAATCTCCACGGCTGTGGATCTTGCAACAATCTCGCCACCAGACTCGTCGAGCGCTGCGCAGACGTTTTTGACAGATGGGATAAATGGACCAAGTACGGGATATACTAGCCCGAGTACGGCCATGGATTCAGTAACTATATCGAGCGAGATTCCAACCTTCACGTTTCCTTCTGAAATTTCAACTATCCTTTCAACGTCGGTGACTGATATCCTACCAATTCCAACCTTGTCAGATATTCCTCAGACTTCATCAGACATCATCGTCCCAACCTCAGTTGTTCCAACGGATACTCCCCTTCCTACCGACACAGCAATACCAACAGAGACAGTGGTTCCAACAGATACCTCATTGCCCAACCTCACGATCCCACTCTCGATCCCACTCACAACGGATATCCCAAGTTTGAAAACCCCAATCACGATTGTGTCTCCAACAGTCTCGCCGACTGCATCTCCTACCATATTGATCCCAGTTCCAACAGATACGCCAAGTCTCACAGTTCCAATCACCATCGTATCTCCTACCGTCTCTCCAACTATCTCGATTCCGTTCACGACGGATACCTCAATACCAACTGACACTTCGGTGACCAGTGGGACTGGCGTCGGTGGGTCTACTTCCGATCCTGCACCCACATCGACTGGACCATCTGGCAGTGGAGTAGGTGTCACTACCTCGGATCCTGCACCAACATCGACCGGACCATCTGGCAGTGGAGTAGGTATCACTACCTCGGATCCTGCACCAACATCGACCGGACCATCTGGCAGTGGAGTAGGTACTACTACTTCGGATCCTGCACCAACATCGACCGGACCATTTGGCAGTGGAGTAGGTACTACTACTTCGGATCCTGCACCAACATCCACCGGAGTAAGCAGAACTGATGTTGTGATCTCTCCGACATCAGGTTCAACAGGCCCGACTTCTGGGTCTGCAACTGGAACTGGAGGAACCCAGCCGACCACGATTATCACACCTACAGTTTCTTCACAATCCAAGACCGGGACTCGTGGCGTCAGCCCGACCTCAGAGCCAACTCCTACGGTCTCGGGATCATCTGGGACGATCGGGGAATCAGGAACCACGCCATCAGAGACGGCAGTAAACCCATCTTCTGCAGTTGCGCCAACCTCGTCACAAGCACCTTCCACTACCAGTCTTGTGGGACCTACATCTCAGCAGATCATTCCAACCATCTCGGAAGGTCCAATACTCGTCAACTCAGCAACACCCACGGGTAGCGTATCAGGAACTTCATGGCTCCCAGAATCACTGATATTCGCCTCCTCTATATCTCTTGCTTCAGGAGCAACGCAATCAGCAGAGCCTAGCAACTTCCCTGCGATTATTCCAAACCCTACTGGAGTTATTACGACAATCCCAGAAGGTTTGTCATTGGTGCAGATTGGTTTCAAGTTCTCTCTCAATTGGCAATTCGTCGCATCACACTCCGTGTCCGCTTCCCAAATCATGGACCTCCTACCCCAGGGTCTTATGTATGGTCTGGATCTTCAGAGCAGCCAGGTCGAGGTTGATAGTCTTGTTCCTTTGGATACCACCGAGCAGCTCGGATTCACAACTACAGTCGCTCATGTTTATCTATCCGATAATATGACCGATACTTTGAGACTTGATCTTCTTATTCCAGCATCGAAGCTGTACTCTAATCCGAATGCCAATGTCAATCAATTGATGAGCTACATCTCTGTTGCTATACCTATCTCTGTGGATAGCACCTTCACTGACACAACGTCATCTGCAACCGGAAATGCCGCATCTCCAACTACCAATAGCAATAGTGGTGTCTTTGATACGCAGCCTCAAGATACAAGCAGCTCTGTCACGAAAAACGCCGTAGGAGTCTCTTTCGCCGTTGCTGGAGCAGCAGCTGCCTACGGAGCTGCCATGTTCTTCATTGCACGGAGATACAAGAAGCGTAGACAAAATCACCGTCGGTCCAGCTCCGTCATGAGCCATTCCGAGATGAGACAGTCAGGCAGCCCAGCACTCGTTGGTGGTGCCAATACATACATGGCCGGAGGTCGTGGAAGTCCCAATGACCGAGACAGCAGAGGTAGCGGCTCGACGGGACAATCTGGTCGGACACAGCAAATATCAGGACCAATGATGGCGGAGAACTCGCTCGGCTGGAACTGAAATCTGCCGTTTCCTTGTCTATTGCCCGATATCACGATACCCATCATGCTCTAAATTTCGACACCTCGCTGTATATATATTATTATCAGATCTCAGCAGTCACTGACGAGCTTTCGAACACATTGCTCTAATTTTCTTGTCATCAAACTTCAATCTTGGGCGTTGGGTACCGCGAGAAAACCCCCCTTACTGCATCATTTTGAATCTCCTGTCAGCTCTAAGCCTGGGGATTTGATCAGAGGATTTTTGTGGAGGTTTACACTTGTGAATGAGAAAGTAGGAGATATAGCGATGTGGCTAGCGATGTACAATTATGATCAAAATGAATGAGGAAATTTAGCTTCCAAAAGTACCTTGTTCTATGGCTTTGAATGTGTTTGCGTTGCAGCTTTTAGAGCTTGCCATAGCATGTGAGATTTGTCTGACTCAATTAACCTCATGCCCCTTGTGAGATACAAAATTAGCCATGTAATGGGCAGGCCCTCAGTGCCTGTAAATAAGACATGAATTATGGAGCAGTATGGCGCAGTTTTGAGCCGAGTTGATCTTTCGACCGTATCTGACAGTCTCGATACACGGGATAGCTGATGGCTCACCAACTTGGACCACTCAGCGAAATAGAAAAGCCAAGGTAACCTGTTCAATAGCAAATTGTTTTCGCCTTGGTAATGCAATAAAGTTAGAAGGATGGAGTTTATGAGCCAGCTTGGAACATTTGAGCACGAACGCGGAATGTTGCTATGCCAACTGAGGGACCCACCGAACGCAACAATTGCGCATTTACTTGTACTCGGACGGCTAACTCACATGTCTCTTACAATCTAGAGACGCCGTTATCCCATGTTCTCAAAATCCGAGCTGAAACTTTCATCTATTACACGCTGGCAGATCTAATTACCAATCCTCTTTGACATATCGCCTCAGGCGCATTGCTATCCTCAAATTGTCAAAACAATGGTGAAGCTGGATATCCCTCACAGAGGAGTTCCTATATACGATCCACCGTCTTACGGAGAAGAAAACAACTCTACACCTACTGGGGAATCAGGAAATCCCTCACAAATAAGACTCTTGACTTCTGTCGACGAACCTATAAGCAGGCCTCCGTACGTACCTCAGAACGCGACCCCAGTTTCAAGTCCATTGCGTATTCAGCGGCCCCTAGCTGCAAAAGTCTGGCGCAACACCATCTCAGCTCAGTATCATTTTGCGTCTCTTAAAGAGAAGGAGTAGTTCATCTCAAGCTCGAAGATCTCGCAGCCACCTAAAAAAATCACAGGCGCCACGGACCGTGAAGTTGCAGAAGAAGTCGGTTGTAACATAGCGGTCTCACGATGTGCCTCCTACAAACTTGGCGCAAGAGCTTCCTAGTATACCAGATGGTCCCCCGAGCAGAAGATCACTCCGACATCCTGTCAAATCCCCTCTTTCTACCCTTGAAACGAAATTGAATGGAGCTTCCTACTTACACAATGTACATAGTCCTCTTACACCTCGCAGATCCTACCAGCCAACTGTCACATCATCACATTCGAGAGCGCCGTCTATCATTGACGATGCACCACCTTTCGGCGCACCAAACTCCTCGTACCAGCCACACTCTCCCACTGGTCGAGCATCATCGATAAGATCTTGGGAATCGCGAGGTTTGGCAGATTGCAACATCCCTCCCCCGACCGGCTTAAACTTCGAACCGCCTGAGCTGAATGGTGGGCCACGACCTGGAACTCCTTCGAGCAGATATGGTGGGAGTCCCAGACGACCTTTACCACCAGCGCCTCTCTTCGCAGGAAATGGAGCGCCACAAAGAAACTCGGCATTTGCCGACGATGCGACCATTTCTATACCACTTGAGAATGATATTGGAGATGAAGATGACATATTTGCACCTGCTAGTCCTACGAAGGAAAAGAGACACGGTATCAAGACACGGGAGTCGTATATGACAAGCTCCACACTTGCAGATGACGAGCAGGACGCCGAATCGGAATACTACGAGCACTATGGACCAGCACCAGATGGTAAACAGGAGCGAAGAGGAGCTCGTCAGGCACAAATGGCAAAGAAGGAGGTCAAACTCATCAACGGAGAACTGATTCTCGAATGCAAAATTCCGACCATCCTGTACAGTTTCCTGCCTAGGAGGGACGAGGTCGAATTTACACATATGCGATACACCGCTGTTACTTGCGACCCAGATGATTTCGTCTCGAAGGGATATAAGCTACGACAGAATATCGGGGTCACTGCCAGAGATACTGAGCTTTTCATATGTGTCACCATGTTCAATGAGGACGAGATCAATTTCACTCGGACAATTCACGCAGTCATGAAGAATGTTGCACATTTTTGCTCGCGCTCAAAGTCTAGGACTTGGGGAGAGCATGGGTGGCAGAAGATTGTCGTCTGCATCGTCTCCGATGGAAGACTCAAGATTCACCCACGTACACTTGACGCTTTGGCTGCGATGGGAGTGTACCAGGATGGAATCGCAAAGAACATGGTGAATCAGAAGGAGGTCCAGGCTCATGTGTACGAGTACACCACTCAAGTTTCTCTGGACTCTGATCTCAAGTTCAAGGGTGCTGAGAAGGGTATTGTGCCAGTACAAATGATATTTTGCTTGAAGGAAAAGAACGCCAAAAAACTGAACTCACATCGATGGTTTTTCAACGCCTTTGGTCGCGCTCTCACACCAAACATCTGTATTTTGCTAGATGTTGGTACCAAACCCGGTGGGAATTCGCTTTATCACCTCTGGAAGGCATTTGATACCGACTCGAACGTTGCTGGAGCTTGTGGAGAAATCAAGGCTATGAAGGGCAAATATGGCACGGGATTGTTCAATCCTCTTGTAGCCTCGCAGAATTTCGAGTATAAAATGTCGAATATTCTGGATAAGCCGTTGGAGAGTGTCTTCGGATACATCACGGTGTTACCTGGAGCTTTGAGTGCTTATCGGTATCATGCACTGCAGAATGATCATACAGGTCACGGTCCACTAAGCCAATATTTCAAAGGAGAAACGCTTCATGGTCAAAACGCTGATGTATTTACGGCGAATATGTACTTGGCGGAAGATAGAATCCTCTGCTGGGAACTAGTCGCAAAATGTGATGAAAGGTGGTTGTTGAAGTATGTGAAAAGTTGTACAGGAGAGACAGATGTGCCTGGTAAGTCGCCCATTCCCCTCAGAGAGTTCTGTTCTAACGACATTAGATACTGTGCCCGAATTTGTCTCACAGAGAAGGCGATGGCTTAACGGAGCTTTCTTCGCAGCAGTGTATTCTCTCGTTCACTTCCGCCAGATCTGGCGCACCGACCACTCGATCACCAGGAAAATACTCCTTCACATCGAATTCGTCTACCAATTCATAAATCTGTGCTTCACTTTCTTCTCCCTGGCCAACTTCTACCTAACATTCTACTTCGTCGCAGGGTCTTTAGCAGACTCTACTGTTGATCCTTTCGGCCATGGCATTGGGAACATTATCTTTGCCATCCTCCGGTATGTATGCGTGCTTGTCATTTGTACGCAGTTCATCTTATCACTTGGCAACCGTCCGCAAAGTGCGGCAAAACTTTACATGGCATCAATGGTCATATATGCTATAATTATGGCCTACACAACCTTCGCATGTATCTACATTGTCGTTCGGCAACTGAAAAACAGTGCCGATAGCCTGACGATCGGCAACAACGTCTTCACCAACCTGATCATATCCACAACATCTACTGTCGGACTTTACTTCCTGATGTCTTTCCTCTACCTCGACCCGTGGCACATGTTCACCTCCTCGGCTCAATACTTCATGCTATTACCCTCGTACATTTGCACTCTACAGGTGTATGCATTCTGCAATACGCACGATGTTACCTGGGGTACTAAAGGTGATAACGTCATGCAAACCGATCTCGGTGCCGCTGTAGGTCATGGCAAGGGCAGCACCGTCGAGCTCGAGATGCCATCCGAGCAGCTCGACATCGACAGCGGCTACGATGAAGCCCTGCGCAATCTCCGCGACAGAATTGAAGTTGCACCGCCAACAGTCTCGGAAGCGCAGCAGCAAGAAGACTATTATAAGAACGTGCGTACCTACATGGTGCTCTGCTGGATGATCGCGAACGCAATTCTCGGCATGGCAGTCTCCGAGTCGTATAGTGGAACTTCTGTGGGCAATAACTTCTATCTGAAGTTCATCCTGTGGAGTGTAGCTATCGTGGCGTTCTTCAGAGCGATCGGTAGTAGTACATTCGGGTTGATCAATTGCGTCCAGGCGGTTGTAGAGGGACGAGTAAGGATGACTCTGGAGTTGCCCAAATGGACTGGAAGTTTGGGCGAGAAGTTTGGCGAGAAGTGGAGAGATGGGATGAGTAGTTTGGGAGGGAGTGTCAAGAGTTGAGGGTGCTCACTAAACCTACGGGTCTTCTGATATTCGCTCCTGGCGCAGCATAGCGACTTTGCTACAAACGCCGATTAATCTTCCGCTACAAGATGGAGATGAGATGCTGGGGAAATGGGAGAAGGATGTGAGTGTAATGATGGAACGAAAACCGGGAAGGATATGCGGTAATGAACGGCGATCTGTTGGCCATATGAGTGGAGGTCTGGGGTGTTTTAAGATTCTTGACAATACCCCGATTTGTGTTGGCAATCTGTGGTGAGCTTGAAAGACATGTTCATGACTAAAGTAGTTATTTGGGAAACACATGTAATGAATGCTTGCTTTCCATCGTTAAGCCCAGCTGCTAGGAATGCGTGAATCTGTGCAGACACTCAGACCTTAACAGTATAGAAGAGATGAAACAAATTAATTGCTTTGCTACTATGCCAATTCTCCTAAAGTGGAAGAAGGCGTTGGCACTCGTAGCTCTTCCACCTCTCGCTCGATCCATCGCTTCACCGAAATAAGAGCATCCTTGTTGCTCGTAACATCCTAATCCCTCATCTTCTACGGCCTCCTAGGCTTCTCCTTTAAATAACCATACCTAGGACCTCATTTAGTATAGGTCTTAGTATCTACCAAGACTTTTGGGTCACTGAACTTGTGGCAGCTGGCTGTTAGGTCAGTAACTTCAGATCATCAAAGGGAGATGACGATTTATAGCTAGCAGTCACAGCATTACACGCTTTTGGCTGGCAAAGCCGAATTCCCAACTTGACGTCGGTGCCAGCTGTAAATGCCTGCCAGTCTCCGAGACTGTGGAGGATAACTGAGCCTGTTTACTTCTGCCG
>MU253856.1:0-68390 GCA_019669825.1 Calycina marina | reverse complement strand
CCATGGCGTCATATAGTCCATTGGGCTCCCCCAGGGCAGCGGTCACGTGCTGCTGTCCGTCTGACGTTAAATAAATACACACACACACACACACAGAACCTTGGTATGGAGTTCTGTATCCCCTCTGGCGCCAAGTCCCGCACGTGCCATCCTCCAATATCTCCATGTCTCGATTGACTTCTATTATATACCTCGGACCGGTACGGTCCGAGATTAGTCATGATCAGCGCACACAGCTTCTCTGTAAGACGCTCAATAGAATTTCATTCATTCACTCTCTATCACGTAGTAAAATAATTACCATAGCAATTGATCTAGAATTAAAGGTGTAATGGTATTCTACTACCTATTTCTATTGCAATCAAAAAATCTCAGGTGATTCAGAATCCTTTTGGCCGGGGTGGTATTTGCGCGAAAAGGAGGTAGGTATTCTCGCCTCAGCAATTGACCACTGCTACTGCTTCGTTCGCTACTTTACAACCTTATTATGACATCTTGTAAGGCAAACGCCCTCCTTTCAAAGTGGGATCTCGCACTGATTGCAAACAAAGTGGGTAGTTTTCAACTTGTAGTTCTTGTGATATTCAATGATACTTGCTGCAAGGTCCTCCTCGTAGTTAGTTGGTGTTCCTCCACAACAATAATAGCAATCCGCACGCTCACCCCTGCGTACAAGATAGTGTTTTTGGTATGGCTAAGCCTTCCTTCTCTCGTGGATTTGGGCCATTACTCTTGACTTTGCGTGCGCACTTTGCATCCTGAGGTAGTGACGGAAGTGTTGCAAGTAGATCTTCCATCAGCACTTGTAAAAACTCGTGAAAACTCTCCCATTTCTCTCCTTTACGCAGTATAATCAAGTAGCAATTGACGAGTACCGTACTAAATACCCACTGCTCCAACGCTTGCTCAGCTCCTCTCTTTGTAACTTCAAGTTATATCGTGATTTTCTCTACTTGCATGCTTGTGGACAGAGTGAATGGTGTATCTTTCTACTCATCATAAAGAATCCACAAGCTATCAGCATCATAAGTGTTTTTTGACTCCACTTGAAACTCTTCCAGCTGGAAATTTTCCTTGATATGATGAGTATAGTAATACGCCGCGGTGATGGAGCCAAGATGTGACATCGGCCACGGAAATAGAGGCCAAGGTCTCCTGTAACTAGTGTGATAGCACAAAACGTTACGGAGATCTTCAGATCCTCTAAGTCTTTCGCGCTCATCATAACTAGTCCTCGTATAAGACTTCTTGAGAAATCTGTTCCAAATCTATGTGCATGGGTCCTCAGTGGACGTGAGCTCTCAAATCATCCAGTTGGCCCCTTCATCGGAGGGCTTTCATTCGAGCTTGTAGGTCGTTCCAGTCGCCTCTCTTCTCTAATCCTCCAGGGATGGTGACGTTCCAAGGGCCCATCCCTTGGTCGCAGAAATTATCGCATCCTGGCATGGTACCGTTCTGGAAATAGGCTCCAATCTTTCTAAGAGCACAAACGTTGATGACCGCGAGAGACGTGTGACCCGTCCCATCCGTTACCAGAGACTGTGAGCCTTCGAACAGTGTAGCAGCTCGTTGGCCATTGATCTTAGGCGTGACAGGATCGCGCGTATTAGACACGAACAGCATGGGATTCTTGGTTCGTCCACCAAAGGGACCTGCATATCTATCAACGCCATCAATTCCCCATCCTGTGCAGGCAATCAAGTTCTTGGAAAGTGGCTCTCCTCCCACCCAGCTTTGGCTCTTGAGCTTGCCGACGATAGGTTCTACTTCCTCCAGACTTCGGTTGAACAACTTGTTACCGTTGTCTGAGCAAGAGATTGCAACCTGAGCAACGTTGGTGTCCCCAAACGCTTCTCCGGTTGAGTTCTGTACGGAATTATGCATTGCCGAGAATGATTCCATCGTTAAGTTGTGAGAGGCTGTTTCGAGAAGAACAAGCACTTCTGCCATATCGGAGAAAGAACCCAATGGCACGTACATAAAGCGGAAAGCAATAACCTTAAGGCCTGTGAGGGTACTCTCAAT
Organism: Calycina marina; assembly: GCA_019669825.1. Taxonomy (NCBI): domain Eukaryota; kingdom Fungi; phylum Ascomycota; class Leotiomycetes; order Helotiales; family Pezizellaceae; genus Calycina; species Calycina marina. Next base: position 66,365 of record MU253856.1, on the reverse strand, counting down.
TAGCGTAGCATTTTCCCAGCTCTGCGCTCTAGCCGTCTTCGCGTCTAAACGAGCAACAGTCCTCTCGAAGCGCGAGAAGATGTCACCTGCGCTGTTACCTATGTAGTATGGACAAGCTTCCGAACCAGCAAGATGACAATAGACGAAGAAAGAGGTGAATGTGACATCTGCATCCAGAAGCCAGGTTTCCATCTTAACATTCGTGTAGTCGTCGGCATCCACAACGCCATCTAGCACAACTCTGTTGATCCGATATGGATGCATAGAAGCGAATGTTTGGCCGATAATCGTTCCATAGCTGAAACCCCAGTAGTTCAAGTGCATTGGATCTTCAACTAACTTTCCTTCAGGGGTTTTAGCATAGGCGTCAAGAATACTGATCATGTCTTGTACTACAACCTTGGTAGTCATATGTGGTGCTGCATCGGTCGGGCCTGCAATTGTAGCTTTACACTCATGGCCTACAATCGTGGCATGTTCCTGGACTGCTTCCGCAAAACTACGCTCCTCGAAATCAGAGCCGTTTCCGCGTACCAGAAGCTTGTGGTATGATATTGAGGGACTTGTGCTATTAGTGCAATTCGCAGCTGGAATGCTCTGTCCTAGTCCTCGAGGTTCCCACGAGACTATATCGTAATGGCCGCCTGTGATATTCTGTGATATTGGAGCTGCTTGGATCAGGAAGTCCACCGCTGATTCTCCAGGACCTGAGGACATTAATCGTTACTACTAAGATAGTTCCAGACCTCACAATAGATCAAAAAGAGTCTCAAGACATGCATACCTCCAGGATTGATCAGTATCATACCCTTATTAGGTAACTTTGTTGAGGGATATTTGATCAGCGGGATCAGAGCTCGATTTCCCCGTGGTTTGGCATAATCCAAAGGCACTTCTAGCATAGCACATTGGAACTCCTTACAAGGATGCCACGTCAACTCTGAAGATGGAGTAATGAACCTGAAGTCGACATCATCTGCTATGGCGCGTGGGAAGATTGGAGCACTTGAAAATGCAGCTACTTCGTAGCCCATCACCAGGGGATATATTGATCTGCTCAACGCAAGTTAGTTGTAAGGATTTACTTTTGGATAATGTCAAAAGTCAATAGTGAATTCTTGTACATACCTCATCGTTTCCACTGCTCACCACATTGATGGCGAACAACTAGAAAGTGAAAGTATAGGTTATAAAGGGAGCTTATAGCCTAGAAGTCGGATGAGCCAAGCAGTGATCTAATCGTCAGATGATAAGGCTATTACATCCTGATCCAACACTCCTCCCTGGACACCAGCGGGAAGGAGTAGGATTGCTCAAAGGACCAAAGATAGCATCCTAACAACCACTAACGAAGTAAAAGTCACAATTACTCTATGGTCTATTCGTTGCTACACAAGAGTAAGATTCCGCTTCTGAACGAACATGTCATGAAAACAAACGCGATGTCGGTGATCTCCTGTCATCTCGGGTTACAATTTGGTCTACAGATCGCTCAGCAAGACCGATCGCTCCTACATTCATTGCATTAAGTCAACGATGACCAAACCTGAAGGTTGCAAAGATAAGCAGTTGCATAATGGAACAATTTTAGATGCATCGAAGCTGATTAAAATCTGAAGTCACAATGAAGCTTGCAGCAGGTATACGGCACGCCGCTTTGAGAAACGTAACGCAGAATTAGAGCGGCACTGAGATACAAGGAAAGGGATCACTATCCTCACGATCCTTGAACAATCCCACGGACTCACTCCTCGACAACATGTGAGGGCGCAGACTTGTTACGTTATGCCGACGGTTCATTGGGATATATTAGCTCTCCCTACTCGATGATGGATAGCACATCGTCACTTATTTGTGCCTCGCATGCCAGGAAACTCTAGCGTAACGCAAAATGAACAGAGGGTTCTGATTCGAACCATAGCATTCTAGCATTGAGAGAACCACTGCCGTCGTGAATGAATGAATGAATGAAATTGTGTTACGGGTCTTACAGAGAATCTGTGTGCGCTGATCATGACTAATCTTGGACCATACTTCAACAGGGGTCGTCATGATTCTGTGCGCACAGGCCAAAAACAAACACACCCAAAACCACCTACTTTACAGGACAATAGATCATCAGATAGAAGGCAGATCTCTCTATAACTCCGGAATTGAATCTATACGTATAAGGTCTTAGATTCGCACTCTTTATTATCTTACAAAAGGGGCATTAGATCAGCCATTTAACGACTTTCTATTCTACCACCAAAATTTACTAGTGAATTCGAGCCATCCTAATATCTTCCTATTGAGGCGGTTTTATCTTAAACTTTCTCTATAGACTAGCCCTCTTATTACACATATAGTCCATATTCAAATCTTTAGGACACTCTATAACATAGATTATTTAAGCAATCTCGTTGTAAACGTTAAGATTTTGGTGTGTTTTCAGTCGTTCTTGACCCGTACGCACAGTATCATGACAACCCCTGTTGCTGGTCCGAGGCTCTAAGTGTACCCAGTGAAAAGCCGCCCGGCAGGTGGTAAAACCATTCGTTGTTCTATCTACAAGCCCATAATTAACTCTCTGGCTAGAGCCTCCGTTGGGGAAGAGTGAACACATTGCGCGTGGGAACAGAGTTATGTGGTGGTCGCTACAGCTGGTCGTTAGAGCTGTAGCGCCAGGCGATACTCCCGTAGCCGTCCCGTGGCGGGGAGCCACTTGATGTTGCTGGATTTAGAAGATTGTGTAATCTCCTTATGTCATGTGATGTTGTTACGTGTTTTCCTTTCGAGCACGTGATCGTATACCCGACTCACGATATGGATGTTGACTAAGCTCTTGGCATCCACCTCTTCTCCTGCCTCTAGATACCAAATCTTCGCTCTTTAGCTTTTAGTTCTTGTTGTTTAGCAATACTACTGAGCATTACTTCTCTTCGAGTGTCGCCCTCTGTGACACCTCATCTAGAGGCTGAAACCGAACTGTAGAATTAGCTGGAAGCCAACAAACTCGAATATTTGCAGGAGGTGGTTGCAGCTCTATTGTCTTACAATGTGCTTTCAAATTGTCGATCGTAAGCAGAACCTGCCTTGTTGATCCGATATGTGTATAAAAAGCTTGAGGCCGTTCAACCATTATAGCTGTATTCATCCAAGTATTTTGTTCCACCGCCAATAAAACCAACCTCCTGAGCTGAGCTGGCAAAGTCGAACTCCCACCTCCACGTTGGTGCAGGCTGTAAACGCCTACCCTCTCCGAGATGTAGAATAGCTAAGTTGGAGCTCTCGCAACACATCGAACTCGCGCTTTCACGCCAGCGAGTCAACCCCCTTTCACCGTTCGGCAACATCTGCGACTTCGTTTTACAGCTCGATAATCCCTGGTGTACAGTAGCTGTACTCATCCGACCAGATGCCACCATTTTGAACGAAACCGCCTCCGCATCAGAGTTTTCACCCAACTCTTGGCGCTACGCACGACTACGAACATATAGGATGAGGAGGATACAGCGGATATCGATTCAATATCAATATCTCATGCCGATTCTTATGAGTCGGTAGATGTGGATCCCTACTATACTGCTATCCTTTGCGAAGATGTCAACAACTTCACTTCCCTTTTCAAAACCTCCGGTGTCTTCGATACGGTCGGCGTACCGCTCTCTACTCTACACACTCGCACCTTAGCCACGTTGGATACGAAGGGCTCCTCTTAATGAGCTTCCGGTAATTCCTCTTACTCGTTGCGATATTGGACCTGGCTATCGGACTCGACTAGACATTTTTGTCTCGACATTCAGTTACAATATTTTCTGGCAGACCCTGACCTCGAACCCGAGGCGTCGAGGAATGAAGAAGAGGAGGATATATTGGTTGGCGGGACTACATAAAGGAATATACAAAGAGCTCGTCGCCCCGTAGCTGAATTAAGAGATATCGGGAGCTACGCCCTTTGGTTGTGTACTTCGGTACTTTGACTCTCGCTCTATCTCTTATACCAGGTTGGTTTTCAAACTTTCCCTACGAGAAAGCACACTTAGAATCAACGTTTTGTTGGTTGGTAGTACGTAAACGGGTTAATATGCGTACTTTAAGTGCTAGGCCAAATGAATATTTGTAGCGGATATTCTACTTTGTGGAGGAAACTAGAAGGGATATAGAATAAGAAGATATACTATCTGAGGAATAGGTATCTGGCCTAGGAAAGAAGGCCAAAAGTGTTACATAGCCTTTGGCTGATTCAGCACTCTAATGGAATCATCATCATCATCATCATCCTGTTGAGCTGGAACGGTAATTGCGCTCTGTCACGTAACCACGTGACGTACAAAGGTTAGCTGCACTAGTCCAGTTTGGGGCTAGGCTAAGCAAGGCTCCGTGCTAGTTATCAACAACTTTCCATACTATGTAGATGTAGAGGACCTTAAGGCTAATATAACTACGTCTACCCACTTACCTCCTGCGTAGCAGTGAAGCTGAACCTCAGTCATACTATCGGTAATGCCTATCCTGCTCAAAACAGCCATTATTGAAACTGCTATATTTCGAAGAGCTCGAGGTGTCTTCACTTTGCCGGTAGCCCATGGAGGTACTCGATCTATGCCATTTGAATATGAATAAAGAGCTACAGAAACCCGTGTTTTGTCTTACTTTGATCCGGGAATTGAAGTTGTTGCTAGGCTTCGCGAAGTCGAAATATTCGATTACAGTCCCGGCTCGTCTCCATCCTGGTATTCCCCAGCTAAAGTTCGTTTGTCCCCATCTCTTCTTCTACATCTGCTGTTTCTGGCACTGAACCTGCTTCTTCGTGTTGTGTGTGCTGAGTTATATCATTTCGCTTCCTGAACTTCTGCGCCCAGCTAACTCCAATTTCGGGGCAGGGCTGGTCAGAGTACTGAGGGACTTGCTGCCAGATCTGGTGCGCCTTTTGCTGTAGAAGCTCTGAGTGTGTTATAGTGCCGTTCTCCCCAACATGTAGCTGCCACGAATACAGCAGCTTCTCAATCTCAAGCCACTGCCATGCGCGAACTCTAATACGGTTGGTAGAGCTAAAAGCAGAGTTATCAAGAGAAATACAGGCTACAGAAATCATTCCGCTTAGGACCACTCGAGCCCGTCCTGCTGGCCGATCACACATTCTTTGGTAGACCCACTTGAAGACAGGAAATAATAGCTACGGGACCTTCTTGATCGAGATCGTAATGGTTTGGTAGACCTATCGAGAAACGCCTGGCTCTCCTTCAATTTGCCAATCACTCTATCTCCTCAATCCTGGGCCTTCCCCCAATACTCGCATCATCTCTTCTCAGAGGATTGACCAAGAGCCCAGCCAGCTGTTCGATCTCTGTCTGTCCAACCTGTATGGGCAGTAGCGAGTTCATCTGCCACATCTGCAAACCTTCAATGACATCTCTAGCATGTTGCTGAACCAATCCATCGTTATCTGCCTCTTCGACATATTTCAGGATGCGCCGCACGTCCTCTAAACTTTTACCAGTCAGACCAAAGGCCAACTTTTTTCCTTCACTCCGAGCTGTATCCAGTGCTCTCACAAAGCTCATTATCATCAGTATGGCTGATCTTCGTAAGATTCCCTTCTCAATCTCAGCTTCAAGTGTGAGTATGTGGATGCTGAGATCAACTGCTGTGGAGATTAGGTGTGATCCGACTCCTGCTACATTTGCTTCGATGGCAAAACCAAGAATTGAAAGCGCAGAAGCACGAATTCGCACGTCTTCGATTCCTCTTTTACTCTCCCAGCCGGAGATGATCTGTGATATGATCTCGTTCTCTGGTGTCAAATCCTCGCCAAGTTGAGGTACTTCTCCGTCCCACGCATCTTCAGCTTCCTGATCTTTCTTTCGCTTCAGTTTGTTCTTCTTCTCTTTTTCTTTCTCAGTTTTTGGTCTGTACCCACGACGCCCAGCGACTGATAGCAACCCTTCTGTGACCGTCCGTGCTACATCACCCGAGAAAGCTGCTGCAGAGTGTTCGATGACCTGGAGCAGAGCCTCTCCGAATCGTAGCCTTCGATCAAGCTCCGAGTCTTCGTTCATATCGACGTACCGCTCGATCAGATCCTTCATGGCAGCTTGAGGATGCCTCTGTGATAGCTCGATGAACGACTTGATCACTCGTAAGTAGATGTATTCCTCACCATCTTGTAGTAATGACGATAGCAAGACAACGATGGCAGGGATATCCACAACGGAACTCCTTGAGCGGATCAATACGCCAAGTGTCTCAAGACCATGTACACGGACAGGTGGAGGCGATTCCGCGGAAGTAAGATACTGTAGAGCAAGGCCATAGCTCTTACGATCTTCTATCAGTTGGTCGGTTATAACAGTCGGTGCCGCTTCAAGTTCTTCTATGTCTTTGCGAAATTTCATAAGCATCAACAGATTCTGAGCTGTCGTCGCACTCTCCAAATTGGGCCTTTTCGCAATTAAGCTCAAGGGTTGTTCAAGCCCTTTCATGACAGGTTCCGTCTCGGGCGTTTCGCAGAAATTTGGTGAACTCAGAACCAAGTTCAAAAGGCTGAGAGCTATTGCTGACACATCTTCCTGATCCTCTCCACCGTGTTCGAAGTCTAGTAATATCTTGCTGACAAGCTCTAGGACCTGGCTAGAATTATCGACAAGCTTTTCGGGTATTGTAGACATCAATTTCTGCATAACCTTGGCTTCTGTGAGGCTTCTCTCCATGTCCATCCTTGGATTCTTCGGCCTTTCGTGGATCGTTATTGACGGCTTACTGTCTGCCTGCGAAGTTGCCAGCCATTCTTTACAGAGCCTCATAAATAGAGGGGATACGTCGGCATGCATCTCAGGAACATCCTTGATCAGATTGGCCAAAGACTCTGCCGCAGCGTCGATTGCTAACAGATCGGTCTCGGAGTAACTTCTCGCTTCCTCTTCGGAAAATTCTCTAATCTCGATGCTGCCATCTACAGATTTTACATACTTCCAAGCTTTTCCGCGCCCAAGCTCTCTCCCTCGAAACAAGAGATTCTCAAATATCGTGTTCAGGTCGCTAGATATTGGAGAATGACCGTTGTGCTGCCCTGTAGGCTTCGTGGATGACAAGTGAAGTAGAGTTTTCAGTAGATTAGTAGCAAGTCTGCGGATCTCATCTGTAGACTCGACTTCGGGGGGCCATGATGACATGGACCACAGAGGCAGAAGTAGGGGGGATAACAGCCGTTTTGTAAGGGATGGATGTGGATGGATCGTTACAAGTGAAGAGAGCTGTCGCAAACTTCTTGCTAAAGTAGCCGATGTCGTCAAAATCCTTGGGCCTATTCGAAGCTTTATCGGGCCATCCAAACCTTTGGAGCCTTCAGCTGGGCTTGGATCAATAGACGATAATATCGGCTTCACAAGTGCATTCCAGCCTGGTGCACCTACAGATTGTCAGCTTTTGCCATCAACTGCGTATGATGGTAGTACCTGGAGCTCCATACGCTTTCCTCCCTAAGATTCCAAACCCTATGATGAAAGCAGCAGCCCTGTCCATTTCAGGCTCACCCTCACCCTGCAGTAAGGAGAACAATTGTGGTGCAATACCAGAGAACCACACCTCTGGTGATACTCCGGTAGGCGGAGTAGAAAGTAGCTTAGATGAAGCATTTAATGCTTCGTGGGTCATGCCAGAACCTCGTCCGGCGCTTGCTACTGTATTGTATCCAGCACTACTAGGGTGCACAGAAAGCACAAACTCAATAGTGTCTTGCACTCCACGCTGTCTCAACGGCAATTTGGCTAGGGCTGAAATCAGCGGTGCTCTCAGCCATCCTTCAGTCCTTCCTGGCTGAACAAGAAGATTCAGAGCAGGCATGAGAGTCAAGTTTCCAGTACTACCGACAGATGTTAGTATCATGAAGATGACAAGAGCATACAGAGTATTTTGGTATACCTTTCGATGATTGCATTGAACTTTTGTCTATTCGGCGCTCGTTCTTCCTCTGAGAACTTTGGATCAAACGCCAGCTTTCCATACTGAAGCAGTTCATCAACCACAGGTGGCTTTTTAGATGGAACTCCCTGCGACATCACGAAGTTATTTCGAGTTAATCTAACTGTCGTACAGTCTCAGATTGAGACTTCAGTCTGATTTTCAGGATCAAACGCCTCTTGTCAGGAACTCCGGTCCAAGAAACAGAGGTTGTCCTTGATGTCCACGATACAGCATTTATTTACAACAACGAAAGCTTGCGTAAGGTTCACAGCACCATATCCATCATGTCGCGTTTGTTAATATTAGTGAAGTACTTGGTTGCAAACAAAGCGTGGATAAAATCTATATATGGTACTTACACAGCTCAAAAATCGATTTCATTTCACGTGCCTTCGTTTTGACGCTAAAGTTTACGCGTTGTTTCTTGGTCGTCCTCTCTTTCCTTCTGTCAACATCGCCAACCACCACCTCTCGATATGGACGGTCACGATCTTTATTCACTTGTATCTCATCCTTCAGACCCTCGTAAATTCGCTTGCTAATAGTCTACTGATAGTATTGGTGCTCTTGATTGCACAATCGAACACTCAACGCGTCCCTCGAATGCCACCAGATACCCTTCCAACGCGAGTTCACGAAGTTCTTTCGCTCTCTACGAGCACCTACAAATCAAGCACGACATCCTCTCTATAGTTTTCTGGATCTTCTTCCTGATAAGGAACCACAAGATTCAGAACTTAACCCTAAGTATTTGTCGGTTCTAGCTTTGCGGTTACAGTTGTTCTTCCAAGCCATTAGACCTCTGCTGAAGGGCTATCACGATGCCGAAAGGCTGACAGATAGCAACTATCTGAGGACTAAAGCATTGGATGGATAGTCCAGATGTCGAGAGACGTTAAAAGAGACATCTTCCATGAGCCATTCCGGTAAGAGTCTCATCCTGAGAACGCTCGTCGGGTTTGTCGGCTGAACATTATACTCTGGTTACATTGGATTGTCTTGTCGATGCATATTCGGCACATGCGGGTGGGAGATTCAATGTGGGGACAGTACAGGCACTTCCTTGTGAAACTGTCATCGGATCTTGAAACGCTGTGCACATCGGTCACCACGGTCTCTGTCCACTCTGGGCAATCAGGTCGTCGAATGCTTCTCAGGCTTGGAGGCTGAGCACGTTAGGGGATTACAAACAGACTGTCTCTATGTGCGTGTTTCCACTGCCGAAAGGCTGTGAATTGGCCCAAATCTTTCTCGTCGGAATCAATTGCATTGCGGTTGTAGCGAGGTTTTATATTGGCCCACAAGCTGAAACACAAAGCAGGAGACAGTCCTCCACTGCATTTTTGCGGTTGAAGATAGCCCCACCGTCACGCTCCGGAAGTTTTTTGAGTCTGCGTCGACATTCCTTGATCTGGTATACAGAGATGGGATCGTGCGATGTTCTTCAGTCAAGATGTCTCGTGCTTCCCTTTCCCGGCCGTCTACCTCCTTGAGGTTCTCGAAGGTCATTGCATCCACCCCATTCTGTGGCCGAATCGCTCACAAGGCCATTGTCGCGGCACCAGCCATAGGCAATGTCGCTTCGCGTGTAATCCTGACCAGCCGCATCAACCTCCTCCCGTGTGCTCCGTCCCATGGTGATGGACGACGCCGATACCCAACCCAGAATCTCACGATTCTTGGGTACAACTTCCTCCACATTCTGTGTGAGATGTCCGCGGTTTTTGTTGATGTCTTTTGTCCGCTTGTTGCCCTGCTCTATGCCTTGGCATTGGTGCAGAGGAGACAAAAACTTATCTCAGAGGATACTGCTATACAAACAAAAAGAACTTTGTGGACGAGCTGGGGCATCTGTTCATTCTTGGCCTCGACTGTCGTGTGGCTGGTTTTCTGCTTCGGTAGTCCACTGGGAGCTAATAGGGTGTTTGGAAGGAGCGGCTGGTTTGAAGTAGTGGTGAGATCCTTGGAAACGCACTGCTGATCAGCTCTCGGAAGTTGTGTGCTTCGGAGCAAGGAGAGTTGGCCAATGTCCAAGACGGGACCCATCTCGAGTTGGAGTCAAAGCTTAGTGCTTGTCTGTCTTGGGTAGCATTGTCTTGCCGATCCGATCTCTGGGGCCCAAGGCATCTGTTATCTGCTTGGCTGTGTTGTGGAAGGAGATCTCTGGTGATGCTTTTGGCCTATCGTTTGGGGACTGCAGGATATAGGACAGGCCAGATGGGATGGTAGTTCTGGGTTGTCTCTTGTTTGCTTGCAGACGGAGACAGCCCCTCCGATTTTGGAGATAAGTCCTGGCTTCCTTTGATGATATACTTTGGTGCTAACATGTGCCATAGCACCAGTAACTCTAAACCTCAACCAAGTTCCTCCTTCGAATGTCCACGTCACCCGAGACACAGAACACTGATTCTCGAACGGGACGATAACAGTTTACGGCAGCATGCTGTCATCATCTTGTATACGAAATGTGCATCACAGGTTCTACAGTTCATCGATGTACGAACCGACTTGATGCAGGTCTTGGAGCATTAGTAGCCCGCAAGCCATCCGCATTCAACGAAGCGGCGGGCTTTGAAGACTTTTCGTCCCTTACTGCACCACGATTCATACCATGGGTACTGCTATACTGCTATACTGCTATAGTGTAGCTTCCTCGTCGTTGCTAGCTATCATCCAACGCCGCGATTGTTCGGAGATATAGGGAGTTACGAGATACACGATGATATGGAGAGTAGGACTGAAGAGCCGGTAGATCACGGATTTGATATATATTTGGACAGCTGTTGACAGCATTAACAAGGCGACTTTCAGAGTAGAAGGAAGCATGGAAGCATGGAAGTATGTGGCTAGTCACCTCATGTTGGTCGCCACAAAAAGTCTTATGTCACTTAAGAACGACCTGGCCCAGATTCTTGAACTGATCAAGACAGAATGGAAATACGAAGTCAAGGTTACGGCCTGATATTACTACACCGTTGAGATGAATCGTGAACCAACGACGAGATTTGTTTCCACGGGAGGCGCTCTATTTCATACCTAGTAGATACAGTCAACAAGAAAGATATCAAACCTGTCGAATTAGGTTGACACTCGGGCCTGCCAAGATTCTCGATGGAAAGCTTGAAATTCATTTTCAATGCTTGTTATGTATTTAGCGAAACCCACTCTTGGCGTTATGATGAGTGACGAGGGGGTTGTTGTCGAAAATCGCAGTAGACTTCATGCGATTGTAAGAATTGCATCGACACTCGTTCTGCGCGTGATAGCGATAGGTGTTTTTTTTTAACCTGCATTTCGAGCTTCACTGAGTTTTTAGTGATGTTCCTATTGGGCTTCCCCGATGTTTCCAATGCCTTGGTACCGGCGGACATGTTAGAGATTCAGGCATCTTCAGCCGCCATGACATCAGACTCATTGCAACTTCAAGGCACGGGAAATGAAACGCTACAGCCAGACTCGAATATACTCAACTATCTCCCCATGTAGACGCTCTCCTCCTTCACTTCTTTTCTTTGGAAGATTCACTTCTCGTCTAGTCTCCTATGAGATCAATTGCAGTGTTCAGGACTACCTCAACTTCCAAGATGATCTCCTCTACCATTCTACTGACTATTCTGCCAGTCGTGCTCGCAGTACCGCATCCTATGATCACACCAGCCCCCACACTACGCGATGCACCTACCAAAGTCAGGGGCTATCACCAGCAAAGAGACATCATTGATGATGTTACATCCGACTTGAAGGGCTTGACCAGCTATGTCGAAAGCGTGTTAGGAAGCTACCCTTCTTACGTTGCAGACGGAGTCGCCAATTTCTTCCAGGACTTCCCAACTGGTAGCAGTGTACAATCTAGTCTGGGTCTCAGCGATGATCAAATAGATGCTCTGCCTACAAGTGTTTTGAACATTCCGTAAGCAATTCCTGAGTATCTCTGCTGCTCTTCCTAAAATGTACATAGCTCATATGCCAACTGGACCGAGCAAGGTTGGAATCTGCGATACCGTGGAAATGTCTACAAGCAGCCTAACACCTCTACCGAGGACTTGAACGAACTCGCCAATGTTTTCCTTATCGGCACAGATATCACCTCGCTCCCTGCCGCCGAGCAAGACCAAGCACGTAATCTGACCGCTGAGATTTTCGTTATACAGCAGGGAGGAGAAAATGTCACATTCCACATCGAGCCTGCTGCTTCACAAGGAGGAGATGGAGAATCTGGCGGTGGAAATTCGGTTACCCCAGGTGGGGGAGCACAGAATGTCACTCTGATGGGACAAACCACGGTGGAAGGAGATTTCGATCAATTCATACCTTTAGCCAACGTCTCTGGACCAGGAGGATATTTGTTGGCCGGAAATGCCACGCTATCGCCACAACGTCTGAATGTTTACACCAACGGCAGTCTTATTGGAAACGCGACATCCTACCTCGTTCCTCCCACGGGTCTCACCATCATTTCTGATATCGACGATATTCTACGTATAACAAAGATCTACGAGCCTGCCCAAGGACTACTGAACTCATTCGCCAAAGCATTTGTGCCATGGATGGACATGCCCACTATCTACGCCAACTGGTCTTCCTCGCTACCTGACACACATTTCCACTATCTCACCACGACGCCCGAGCAAGTTACCAGAAACTACATGGACTTCATCTACAAAACCTACCCCGGCGGATCCTTCGACACCCGTCCCCTCAACTTCTCCGACGTCAGCGCCACGCTCTCAATCCGTAAGTTCCTCCTAGACAAGATCTTCGAGACCTACCCACAGCGAAAGTTTATCCTCGTCGCCGACACCTCCAACTCGGATGTCATGAAGGATTACCCTGCAATGGTGACCGACTATCCAAATCAAGTCCAGTGCATCTTCCTGCGAAACACGAGTTCCACGGATAGCGGCGACAAGTTCCCATACGATACCAGTGGATTCGAGGGCATCAATCAGAACATGTACATGTTCTTCAACGTACCTGATGACCTGAATGACTTAGATATCTCCAATGGACAATGCTACAATGCGAGCGTGATACAAAATGTGACGTTTTCGGAACAAGGACTGCCATTTGGTTTGAGCGAAAGTGCGGCATCGAGGACGGGGATGGGATGGAGTGTCACTGCCTTTGCGGTGGCAGCTTCGTTGAGCTTTGCACTGTTGTGAGCAGTTATTATGGCAGAGACGGTTATCATGAGTTTATGGCTTGCATTTAAGCGTGGCGTTGGGAAACTGGGACTGCATAGTATAGCGCTGCCTGGAATTTTCAGAATGTGCAATACCAATCAACCGAACAACATTTGAAACATCAAGTACTGATTGGGTCTGGATCACCGCCATTGATATTTTGGTACTTTGCAGCTCAGTGGTAAGCTTTGTCAATTATTGACTTCCGGTAAGTACGTGAAAGATTGCAGCTAGCTCACTTTGTAGTCGATCCTAATCTAATAATACGATACAATATTTCAAATAAGTAGAAAGACGAAGCTCAATGCCATGTCTTCAGACTCCCGTCTCATATCTAACCACCAGATCGAAAACCAAACCACCTTGGGAGCCAAGTGAAGCTACAAAGCCCTAGACCCTAACCGTGAATATCCTCCACACGACAGGTTTCTCAGTACAGAAATCAACATGTCTCCCACCCCACTTTATCCCCCAATACCTCGGGAGTGGCCTCTCAGTGCTACTAATGCCAAACACAGCACAAGCACACAGATCTGCGCCCCACCATCCAGGCCCGCAGACAGGATGTAATTGTACTTGAGATACCAGGCCGGATGTTAGTGGCGCATAAAGTAGTGGGTGACGAGGGCGATGAGGGAGTGCGCGCTGATGTCGATGGTGACGCCCGCGTGCAGGCAGCCGAATAACATCAGGAGTATCGGGATATTCAGCTGCGTTAGCGTTGCATTTTAGTTTTTGAAATAAGGCAGGCGAGGTAGCAGGTAGATCCGCAGGGAAGTGAGGAAGCCGAGCAGGAATGCAATGGCGGCCCTCTGGTAAGGCTCACTAATGGTGAAGAGGCAGTGTGCGAGCGCACGCCAGGTGATGGTTTGGCTGTTGTAGGCTTGCAGGAGACGGCCGGACCACACTTTGCTTCATTCTATGGAGAGCAGCAGGGCGCGCCACTGCGTGGTGATGGAGTCCATGAGCGCGTAGTTGAGCGTGTCGCCGATGATGGTGCCGAGGACCTGGAAAGTGAAGGTGCAGCGGGGCGGCAGGGTGGCAGGTGCATGTAGTGACCGAGATTGAGGTTTTGCAGCAGCGAGAGCGCTTGCTGCGCGGTGTTAGAGGCGAATAGGGTTGAGTACACTTCGGTGATTAGTGAGAGATGAAGAGAGGTTGGGGGAGAGGGATAGATGCTGTTTGCGAGTGGTTTCCTGGGGATCGTGAATGTGCCGATCATTTGCACAAATTGTGTTTGGTTGACAAATGGCATAACAAGTTGGTTAGATGCCGCTGAATAGCCTGAAGACGAGGGACGGGGACAATATGATCGATAGGGCGAATGCATACCATTGAAGAGTGGAGTTTGCTTCTTAGGTGCAGATAAGGGCGACCGTGACTGAGAAGACGAAGATGGCGATATAGTGAAGCATCAACTTTTAGCGACGATCTAGTCCCGGCTCATTCGGATTGGATTTCTCTTCTTGGCCCCGGTACCATGGTTTAGGATGCAGGATCTTGCGAGCAAGCTGTTAAAATAGGGAGGTGTATACTGTAGCCACATCTGGCCAAGAGTGCAGGACAACGTAGGTGAGGGTTGTGTGAGCGATCGAATTGGAGAAGGCGGTCTTCAGTATTCAGGGCTGTCGAACACCCATCGGTTCGAGACTTTTAGTATCTCGAAGGAGTGAAGGAGCTTAGCAGAGAATCTAAGACGGCATTTGTTCAGACTTAGCTTCCCAAACATAAATCCACAAGGTAGTTTTTGCCAAACTAGCCATGGCCCTTTCTGCCGAGCGAGTTTCATCAGAGATCCAGTGTTTTCCATCCATAGACTTATGATACCCTCGCATCGTACTACGCCTTCTAATGTATTTGGCCGTAGTATACAGATATGCGATATCTCTAGTCTCCCCTACTGTCAGATATCAGAGGTTGGCTTGCAGGCAAGGATCCAACTTCTGAAACACTCAATCGAAATGCGCCAATGCTGTGCTTACCGCATCTTTCGAGGCGGTTGTACTACCGAAGCTTTGTAAGATAACTGAAACTTTGGAGTTGATGGGAATCTCGTAGCCAACTTCTGGCCTTGATCAACAACATTTTTTAAAGTGAGAAAACCTCTTAAGACTTGAGCCAGTGGCAGCAAACTCAACATTGTTGCAACAACGTATGAAGGGAACATATTTTCCATCCCCAAGGTTCAAAATTGGGCATTGATTTTATGGCTGTTTCAATAGGTAGATGAATTCAAGCTCTGGCGCGGAGGCACATGACTACCTGGAACTGGGAGATGAGGAGCACTGGCTTGCCGAAATCCTTTGCTGATAGGCAACGGTTGCTTCGATTGCCACCAAAATCAAGAGGCGAATAGAACTTTGATGGGTTCTGAGGAATCTTCTTTTTTCTTCAAGCAACACAACACAACTTTGTACTGTGATGTCCTTTGCAAAACGATTGACATGAAAGTGATAGGCATGCTGCTACTCGGACGAAGGGCACATACCGAATGCTTGTCTTGAACGGGCACGAGAGTCACGCTTTGGCCGAATTCCGAGATCATTGCAAGAGTCACAATATTCCCACTCTTTGCTTGCCTCCGTATTCGTCTCATCTTACCCAGCCACTCGATGTAGGGTGTTTTAGTGTGTTGAAACGGACGTACAGTCGACAAATCAAGGCCTTTATTAAGGCACATGTCAACCATATCACTAAGGTCGAGTTCTTCCTTGCCTTTGAAGCAGCATTTGAAGAGTCAATGACTGCCCCAAAGGCTCAGGCCAGGTTCCGCGGAGCTGGTCTAGTGCTTTCACCCTCAAGCTGTTCTTTCAAAGCTTTATGTTCGGTTACGGACTCCATCTCCTCCTCTACCTCCCCCGGCCGACGCTGAACCTTGGGTCTCCCAGACGCCTTATAACCCTACCGACCCCTCTTGCAAACGACTATTGTGAAGCAAAGGATTGCCCGACATCAGAAGCTCGCCAACTCCTCTTTTTGAGACAGTTCTTGCATTAGCGAAGGGTACAGAGCAGTTAGCCCATGAGGTAACCCTCATGTCAACTGAGATACGCACCCTTCGGACAGCAAAGGATGCACTTAGCAAACGTTGTAGAGCTAAAAAGAACCGTCTCCGGGCAGGAGGTGCACTTACGTTAAAGAATGCACACGGTGTTTCATCTCAGCAAGAAGTAGATGAGCAGGTTCGACGCGACTTATGTGCGGAGAGGGGAAATCAGGTCGAGGGACAACCGTTTAAAAGGCGCTGTGGCACTTGCGGAATTATTGGCCATAACGCACGAACTTGTCCGATAGAAGCAGAAATATATAGCTCTTCAGAATTCAACTTATAAAAATTCAGATATTTTATTGGAGTTACAATCGATGTTTGAAGTTCCATGCCAGGGAAATGTGATGAGGGTCCTTATAAACCACGTTAGTCGATGCTCCCAGGAGAAAGCGAGCTAGGCGGATACAAGTAGAAAACTCAGTTTAATTATATTCAATACAGGATGTTATTCTTTCTTACTTTTTCCATTCGCAAGCGGCGTACGCTGCCCACGAATGGCGTGCCATATTCGCGAGTAGCGAGGATATGTAACAAGTGCAACAGTGGTTGTCAGAATTCTTTACGCATGGGCCAGAACCTCATGAAAACACACCAAAAGCTAGGTATTCATCAGTTTGCAGCTCAACAAATTCATACTATAGAGGTCCCCAAAATTCTGTATACCAACTTCCAAAGTAATAATAAAGCTAATATACAAAGAAAGCATTCTCTAAAAGCGCTTTATCCAGAAGATGCTGTGAAGCTCTCGATTTACTGGTAACTTTTTGGTAATAAAAGTAGAAACTTCAGATATCACGCAGCCATAGTTCTTTTGCAATTTGAAAAGTACGTATGTAAGGCTCAATATCCAAATGCTCCGATAGTAAGTTATACAGAAAAATGGCTTTAAATTGATACTCTACAGCAGTACAATGTATGTTATTTTGGCTATTTTCATGATGTTCTGGCCCGTGCGCAAAGAACTCTGACATCCGCTGTTGAGTGGGCTAATAAAGAACGTAGATATCTGGAGCAAGAAACCAAGAAGTGTCCCAACAACAAATGCGGCCTAAACGTAACAAAGATTTTCGGCTGTGACCATATCACTTGTAAGTGAGGAATTCGCAAGCCTGAGAAAGCTAGTAACTCTTTTTGCCAGGGCAGCACTGTAAATACGAATACTGCTGGCTATGCTCCGTTGCATGGGGTCCCATCAAAAGCAGAGGCAATGATTTCCACGAAGCTTCCTGCCGATGCCACACCCAGAATTTGTCTGGCATGTATTGGGTATGGCCTCCACCTCTCCAACCACCTGCAGTGCCTCAACCTCCACGGGCTTATTCAACGTCCAGGGCGATGCTCCACGACCGGAAGTTCCAGTTCCACCGCCTATCAAGCTCGTCGGCTAGAAGAACTGGCACAAAATACACACAGGCCACGTCCTGTCTACTGCTTTTAGGCACCAAACGACCTATAGGGTCCTCAGGAGCAACGCCGCAACCCTATGTATCAACCAGTACTCAACAGTTCTTCATCCACAGGACGGCTATTGGGAATGGCTATTGGAGTTTGCCGCAATCGCAGTGTGGATGATCCTAACGATTCTTATCTGGGTTAGTGGTTACACTACAGGTGGGATATGATACAGCTCTTTCTTTCTGGTGCTTATGATGCTCGCTTCTTTCTCAATCATTGCTGGTCTCATACAGCTACTTTTGTAATAGTAAACAGTAATTGAATGTCACACCATACTACATTGGAAACCTAACACTGAAGTGGTTCGTAAATATCACTGAGGTTGGGCGTTGAGTATGCTCTTACATTGGGTTCTATCTTCCTGGAACAAAAAGCTCCAGCTGGTAAGACTCTCCCACGAACGGCTTGCTTCCAGTCTTTATACCTGGCGCTAAGACCACCACATCTTCTGCCGCAACTCTGAGCCCCTGATAATCCCACGGTCCATTTTCGTCACTGACCTCTACGCCCGGAAATTCTAATCTTGGCTTTCCCTCACCAGCCCACGTCACAAGAGCCCATTCCCCACCAACCGCGCTTTTGCTCCCATCAAATCTCGTCTCGCAGACCTCCGTTCCTGATCCCAGCGGTCCAGATACTAGAGCCACGTTTGCAGAAAGCCGCAAGCTCGAAAAGCAATCGCCACTGCTGGGACGCCGACAGGGTATGGGATGAATGGGAGGATTTGACATCCAGATCTCGGAAAGGAAGATGTTCTCGGCGAAGGCGTAGTCGTAGGGACGAACTGATTTGAAGAGGCGGCCAGCGACTTCAAGGAGAGGACGCAGGGCTTCGACGAGGGGTAGGAAGGAGTTCCAGTGGACGCTTCTGGGGTTAAACGAGGGTGTCTGCGACCAGAGCGGGAGGACTAGAGAAATGTCAGCTTCATGCAAGCGTAATTTAACAAAAGCAGGTCCACAGCCTCCTATACGGGAAGACGAAGATTTTCATACCAATGGTGCCGCTACATTCTCCAGGACTGCGAAAGACGAGGTTCTGATTTTGACGAGTTGGAGTCTCGAGTGGACACTCACGAACGAAGGTACGGAGCGCGCTCAAGAGATTAGCTTGTGGCACCATGGACAAATCAGGATTACTGTTGCGACAGAGACCTTTGTCTCTGAAGTAAATGCTGCTACATATGCGTGTTAGCAGTAGCACAAGCTTGGTAAGACTTTGATAGGGTCCTACTTGTCGATATGGAAATTCATGGTTTGTTGTTTGTTGACAGCCTATGTGCATCGGTAGAAGTTCACCATGCAGATGCCTGGTATGATACTTGACTGTACGTGAAGTTAGTTGATGATTTTTACTTTGCAACCTTAGGCACACGCCGATACAAGCGAAACTTCAATAAAGTGTGTTAGGGTTAGATATATCCCACAGTGTTCGCGTAATAGTTGACACGCATTGTCACGGCTGTCTGATATCTGATGTGAGGTGGTTTGGTGCTTTCCATTGCGAACATACGATAGCAATAACCCGTTGGATTTTGATCATAGCACAACTCCAGTAGTACCTACATAACTTGCCACAAGCGTGGCTATTCCTTACCTGTAATACAGAAACCACACTTCTACCAATTCTCCAGAATAATTCACAGTTTCATCAGACGAACCCCAATAAACACCAAGAAAGCAAGTATGTGCCTATTGTTTAAGTGGACGTATCTTGCTTGTAGCCATATCGAGGACCCAATTTTAATAAATGCAAGTATAAGGCAGACTCCAACCCATGCACGGTCACATATAGCCATCTAAAAGAAAACTTTACTCTTTATCATTGCACTTTTTGTATGCTCAAGCCGAAAACGGTATCATGGGCATCGTATTTGAAATGGGCGGAGATAGTGTCTTGGAGGGCAAATTGACATTGACATTGCTTGTAATTCGCTGGCTGAGAACTGCAGACGCTTTCCAGATATGACTGCAAATCTCCACGATCATATGCAAAAAAATTCATCGGAAATCTTTGCACTGGTGAGAGCTTTCTATACACCGGTAGGAGAGGAACAATATGCGGAAATCGATGGCTAGAATCATGTACAAACAAGCCTTGAATGCAACTTCATAGTAGACGCTTGGTGCAGAATGCTAACGACCCGATGCTATGCTAATCCCCAGATGCCGCATCTCATAAAAACTGTTATGTTATAGATCAGAACTCTTTTCCGTTTCGAGTATCTCGCACGCTGGCGTGAGCTAGCAACCTGGAAGGCTCGATGCCGGTAGTTCAAACAACAAACCAGACGATCTCCGGAAACCCTTGACACGGGAAGAGTTCCGGCGGCCCTACCAGATGACGGTAGTGAATGTTACCAGGCATACAGTCAGGCTGATGACGAGAGCATTCTCGAACACGCAGTAAGACCTCCATGGGCTGGAGGTCTCATGTTCTTAGCAATGTCTGCTTCAAGAAATGCATGGAAACGGATAGCCAACTCAGATGTCTGTTTTGATGGGAGGCCTTATTCGTAGGAAAACCAGAGCCAATTCCAATGAGCGGCTCTACTTCTGAGTATGTTATTGAGCTTCTTGGAAGGCATCCCGTTGATTGGCTCTTCGACAGCTTCTATAATCTCGAGGCTGGGTACAGAAACTTTCTGACCTATATGTTCCTGGCTGCGCTTGTTCGAGGCACCGGGAAAGATGATTCCCCAGAAAGTCACTCGCCACCTACTGAGCCATATGTCCCACAAAACGATGCATAATCTACCCTGACTCGCTTGCTACGAATCTAGGTGGATAGGTAAGAAGAGAAGGCCAAATAAGCATTGGCAGGAATAGTCGATCAATGCTCTCGCCCGCTAGGAACGAAAGTGGGTAAGAAGATCAACCAAGCATCAGCAAAATAAACAGTCGAGCAATAGAAACATTTTTTTGTGTATACACTAGCGTCCGTAGTAATTGTCCGGTCCAAGCAGCGCCGTAGCTCAGCCATATCATTAATTCATTGTATCTACTCGTAGGTGGTGGTGTAGTTACTGCCGTAGTCTCATTTACAACATTTCTTATAAATCTTGGTATTGCTTACATATCCCGGTTTCCCTTTCCTTCAACTTCCTTTCAAAACAATAATCCAGCAACTCGGTTTCCCCAAAGCTCTGTAGGCGGCTCAGAAGTGTATAGAACGTATCGTTATTGCTAAGAATATTGCGACACAGAGGCTAACTTCCACCTGGCTAGGTGAGGATGAGACTTGATCTGCAGCCCATGCTCCAGGGTGTTCTCTATCAAGCCTGACTTGGGGATGACTAGAAAATACGCACAGTTACAGCAACCTTGCTACCCCATTTTTCGTCAAGATCGCCAATACAATAAGGGAAGGAGCGGCGATTGATCCTTTAGGTTATGAGAAGCATCTAGATACCCTATACGGGCAAGATGTACATGCACTGCGAGAACATCCTAAGTAGGTAATGGACAAGGGAAATGTAATTATTGGTAGGAAAAACCGCAAAGTACAACGAGGCCACTATTAGCAAAGCAGACGAGGAAGAAGGGGAACCGAAGGTGAAGGTAGACTCAGGGATGCGCTATGGGGACATCGCACATTCCCAAGATGAAGAAAATTTGGGAATATCACCGGCCATTGGACAGCACCACATGGTTTGCAAAGCAGAATGAGAAAGATAAATGGTGATGAGGACGAGAGTGCAGAGGAGGGTGAGAGCAAGAGCAGAGACGCTAAGATGTTACAAAGCTCTTGACCTGATATGGCGATCTGGAGATTCATAGATTCGTTCACGCACGAAGCCAAGTTTCTCTGTTAGTAAGAAACTAGTGTGGGTAAGAGATAAGAACCGCATGGTTTCCGTGTCTGGCAAAGTAAGGAAAAGCATCGTCACTAGGGTTATCAATGTCCAGTACATGCAAATCCTGTTTTCACCCCTTCAAACGACCCTCTCAATTTCCATCGCCTCCAGTGTTCTTGCTTCTGTGACTCATGGCATTTCCATGTCCCTTCATAGGTCCAACCTGGAATCAACATCTGGAATCAATATCCACCTGTTCCGAGGCAAGAGGCTTCTTCTTCCGGCTTCCAATGGTGGAGCTGCAATGGCTTCCATCCTACGATATTCTGTCTCAATGTGGCCCAGTCAGCTCGAGATGCACAAACATCTGCATCCTGATTATTGAGTCTGCTCTCAATGTTGCAAGGCCTGTCTGTAAGGCTGCCACTTCATCGCGATCCCTTGCAATAACTGGCTGGGCCGAGCGAAAATAACGTTTTGTCTCATTAACCGGCCTTGTCAACCTGTTCATACAAGCCGACCCATTGCGTATGTTATTCCGTTCCACTTTGCGTTGCACCTTAGCTGCTGACTTAAAGAGGCAGGCCATCACTTTATCAATGATGTTTTGTGCGTCCTCTACTAGAGTTTTGAAAGCATGCATTCTAGTCACAATGTGCACAGAGTGCGAGGGTCGGTCTATATTCACGGAAATTTATCGCGTGGTTTCTGATGCTGCGAACAACGGTCCGCAGATAGCAACACCGGTACCAGTGGTCAATCGGGATGACAGTCCGTTCCGGTAGACGAAGGTAGCAGCGTACATTAAACCTGGCAATGACATGTAGATCTGGGAACTCGAGTTGAATCGCTGGGCGGTCTCAATAGCATCATCTAGCAATACAGTAATTAATTATGCGAAGCCGAGAGCTTAGAGTCATGTCTAGCCGTAATCTTATACAGCTCAAGCAGATTGGTCTCCAACGAGCTTAATGAGCCAGTGAGTTTCGATTTGTGGTGAATCTTCCCTGAACCGCTAATCCCTGCATGAGCATCTAGTGCCAAGCTTCTCGCATTGTGTATTGCTTGCGGAGCCAAACATAGTTTTTCCATCTGTCCAGTTAACAGAAAGGCAGATTCAAAGGCCGCAATTGCAGTTCCGTTCCCAGCTGTCTGATTTATATCGCTGGAGTATCCAGGCATTGATGCCTTCGAGTACGAGCAGTGGCGAATATGCTAAAGGTTGGTCCGAGAGGGTTTATGATTGTAGTGCAGAACGATGAGATGGACGTTTTGAGCGTTTCCGAGGAGTGGTGTACAATTCCCTGGATGTTTCTAGCTGCGGGCAAGATCAAATCAAATAGCTGGACGCTGTGATGCAAGAGACAGTCGATGTACGATATGCGGCCTATTCTAAAATAGTAGCTTAAAGACAACACCAAGAATGAGGCCAACCACACCCATTACGAGCCATCGAAAGACCGACTTCTCCGGATACAGCGACATGATACCTTTTTCGTCAGGAACGTAGGATTGTGCAAATCGTTGTAGAATAGGAAGTTGCAGAGCACGATCCACAAATGCTGGGTTCGTCGACTGTCACCGTTCCAGGATCACATTACCATGTATCTTATGCTCAGTAGCGATGCTATATTAGAGCCCTGGGGGAAGCATTTCGTATGTTATACTGGTCGGTTACCCATAGTTAAGGAGGAAGCGAGCCAGGGAATTGTCAGGATGGTTAACATCACGTGATTAATAGCCGTGCCAGCCAAGCTAGTATAGCTAGCACAGAAATCTCTCTTAGTATACATTCTTTGTTCTTTCCTTAGTTAGAAGCTTCGTGCTCAAATTACCATAGCGTGGTTTACCTCACAAAAATGTCCAGCTTGTAACGGAATTACTTCCACTTGATTCGTCGCAAATGCGTTCGTATGGACTGCAGAAGTGTCATGTTGTCCCAATTATCATGACTAATGATAACCCTTCGAGTTGTGTCGTCTTCTCGTCGATGGCATTCAAAGATTCACGCCAAGCAGAATTTTGACAGTCTGCCTGCCATCCACCGAAGCAGCCTCAGAGAAGAGTGTTGTTATGAGGGTTTTGTAACAACCGGTGTAGAATAGTTTGTACCATTGCCAACTGAGCCAAAAGGCTACTAGATTTGATCATCAGTCAAATCTCTACTCTACTATATATTCGAACATACATGCACGTGATCGCAAGCCACGTCACGCATCCTTCACTTGCAACTCCGGTTGCACCTTGCAATGCAGGAAACTTCGACCGTTACAGGTTTCTTTTGCCGTGAAAATACTCGATTGTAAGGTCTTTGTGAAGCTCGGTGTAGTGAGCGTTGATTGAAGGGCAGTCTGCGGGAAAATTGGCAATCATCTCATAGAAGTCGTCGGGTGCTGAGGATGAAGTGCGGAATGGGGGCGTCTGGTCCCATATCGAAACTGTCGCCATCTTGGCTACTTTTGAATTTGGGCTCGTTGCTGACTAGATTCAGGTTCGATTGCGCGCTGCGATGAGATAGAGAAGGTCCAAGAGCTTAAAGTCTCCGTTTGCTCTATCGCTATTTCAGGCATACGCTTTTAGCATGGGGTGTCAATGCACGCTCAGTAGTAAGACGTTGCCACACCATTGTAAATGATTGCCGACAGAAGATTACTGCAGCTCATGTACCCAACCTAAGTGCGACAGGTACCTAGTCCTGTGATCGAGCCGTCTGCTGTCCGAATATGGGTAAAGAGGTACGCTAACTGCTTGGACGACATTAACTTGTCAGGAGCTTGATTTACTTGTTTGCAGTAACTCGGTTAACTCAAGACACAGAAGCAGTATTGATTGTGTTGTCCGTCGAGTTTGCGCTCAACTTTTGTCAGATGTACATCTTCAAAAGATTGCTCCTGTACCTTCTAGATTTCTTCGGTCGTGAGAGTTGTCGTAAAAGCTAGTTAGTAGTGGGGGGCTGTGGAGCACATCATGCCTAAGGCAGAAGAAGCATATGTTTTATCTTGGCATTCAACTTGCTTATCGTGGTTTCCCTTAGGCCCTTTCTTCCAACAACTCTCGTTCAAGACATCTCTTTCCACTATGGCAGGCACGAAACATCTCTCCTGCGACCTTCATCAGGCGTTGGCTTCCATGTTTTATCTTGATTGCTGTATGAGGCTAACCTGCGACACTGCTCGAGCAACAGCAAGACATGGCTCCTTCAAATGCTACGCTCTTTTCTTATAACGATCAAGCATTTCCGCTTCATCGATACCATACTGGACTCTCTGAAGGACAAGCCAGTCAAGTTCAGTTCGCCGAAGTCTCGAAGAACCAAGATCTGCCGTTCCAAGAAAGAATTCATCACTTCACATGGGCCTGGTTCTCAACTTCAATGAGCGCAGGGGGGTTGGCATTGTTGCTTGCACATACACCACACCGATTCCCTGGCCTGACTGAGATTGCCACCTCTCTCTTTGTTCTCAGTCTGGTCCTGTTCTCGACGTTCTGTGTGTGCATCGCTACCCGATTTATTCTCTTCCGCGGTACTTTTCGAGCATCGGTTTTGCACCACACCGAGTCGCTCTTCTTCCCGACTTTCTGGATCTCTATTGCAAACATTACCTCTAACATCGCAGAATATGGAGCCCCTAAATCTGGACCATGGGTTGATGATGTGCTAAGGATTGTTTTCTGGACCTATGTGGGAAGCACATTTCTCGTCGCGGTGGGACAATACTTCTTCCTGTTCACAGGCAAACCACTCACTCTACAATCATTCACACCGGGTTGGACACTCCCCATATTTCCTGTCATGCTCTCTGGTACCTTGGCCGGAGCCATAGCGCCCACTCAAGCTACTCATCAGGCCTTGCCGATATTGCTCGCAGGTTTGACCTTCCAAGGACTTGGCTTGATGATTGCAGTCTTCTTTTACAGTATTTATCTGGGACGGCTAATGTCGAATGGACTCCCAGCACCAAATAAAAGGCCTGGAATGTTTATTGCTGTGAGTCTTTGGTTATTTCTTTACATTGATCCAGAATGGCTCAGAGTGCAACTAGTTCCGCGTTATCCCTTTTTCTCATATGGCATTAATGGACTTGGTCCTAGTGCATGGACCCCAATACATGATTGTCACTCCAACCGAGAAGTTCAATGGCCCCCGTCTGAGGATACGAACGAGAATTGGATCAAATACAGGCACTAACATCGAGCAGGTAGGACCACCATCGTTTACGGCACTTGCGTTACTTTCCATGTCCGAAGCATTGGCATCTCTCACGCCACCTCCCACCATCAATCATTTCACAGCGGATCCTCTTCTCTTACCTGCTATTATACGAGCTATCGCGCTAGTTGCGGCGATATTTCTCTGGGCAACTGCGTTGTGGTTCTTCTCGATTTCTTTGGTATCTGTCATCGGCGGCTTTTATACAGGCGGCATGCGGTTCCATCTTACTTGGTAAAGTCTCCCCTTTAGTCATATCTTTGTACAGCGTGCTCAAAGAGCCCAGTACTAGGTGTCCTATACATCAGGAGCAAACTCGACGCTCCCTCATACTTTCCTTGGAGTCTTGCGATTATTACTGATTTAAACCAAGGTGGGCGATGACATTTCCCAACATTGGCTTCACCATTGCTACAATCTCAATCGGAAAAACACTTGGAAGTGAGGGCATCCTATGGGTTAGCAGTGGCATGACTATTGTGATAGTGGCAACTTGGTTGTTTATTGCATTCAGTCAGGTTCGAGGGGTTTGGCAGAAGGACATATTGTGGCCTGGCAAAGACGAAGATCAATGAGCAAACCTTCATGGCAGGCGTCAGATAGCATTGATTTGATCCATCATCTTGGTTGATATATCAGGTACGGAAAATCATGCATGTTTCGGCCGTCGTCCTTTTCTCAACCGAAAAATGTGACGATCATCTCTTGGACGATCTTAAAACCACAACCAGGTGAAAGGCTAAGTCACTTACGATCGAGATGGTGTCAGGCTCATGCATTCCAGTAAGAGTGTTTGCATACAAATCTCGTTTTCTCGCGATACATACAAATTGAAAAGCCAGTAGCCACATCGGCTTTCCTCCACATTCCCGCGTCTACGTTCCCCAGGCTATAGCACACGCCAGATTCATCATTTATATATCTCGCCGTGATCCCAAGTGTTTGACCATTCATACAGCATAGTATCGAATCAAAGCCAGAATCATGAAGGGATCATTCGTTTTGTCATCTTTCGTGGCAGCAGGTTCTGTGGATGCTGCTCCGCACAAACCAGCTTTTCCTCACAAGCCTCATGCTGTAAAGCCCCCTGAATTCTACCTTGTGGGAGATTCTACCACTGCCGTGCAAATAGCAGTAAACGTAGGAGTCAACGTAATCCCATTGTTTCCATAGGATAGTTTCTAACGTGCTGCCCAGAATGGGGAAATGGATTCCTTGGCACTATGAAGAAGGGGTTTAGAAGGGGACACTGGGATTGACTATGGGCATAATGGAGCAACGAACGTGAGCTATGAACCGGGAGGAGTTTGGTGAGCCCTTTCAAGTCGAGTGGACCCCGAACTGCGAGCCCAAACTTCATCCGAGAGAATCTTGCAGAACGCTTACTCGCTAGAAGGGCCAACGTGCTAGCACATGTTTGTAAGACGTCAGCACGAAATACCTCGATACTATTGGGAACAGTAGCGCTAGTACGTATAAATTGACTCTTACCGGCTACATGCATTGCAATGTGGCGGCGAGCACTGTGTTTGACACTATTGTTAGAGAGTTGTTGGTCACGGGTGTGAACGGGATGTTGTTTGCGCCGTATTTAACGCTGATAGCGACTAGGGCTAGACCCTCTTAATCGGTCAGGAAACACTTGTCCACCCCCAATTATGCAATACTATCTCGGTGTAAGATAGAACTTAGAACTGTTAGAGGGAGAGACTCCTCTAACCGTGCTACATAGCCTCAGGCTGATACAGCACGCAAATGGAATAATAATAATAATAATAATGATAATAACGCTGAATGCGACGGCTATGGACGATGTTAGGAGAGGAAGATATGTTTTCCTAATGCCACGACGAAAACTAATCAGTCGGCTGTTTGATTAGTGTTTGGGGGCTGCTGATAGACAGCGATGTATGTTAAAAGTTCTGTATTTTCTTCAACTTTAGCCTGTTTATAGAGGCAAGCACCGAAATTCCTCTGTAAAGTCCCTTGACTTTTGTACTATTTAATATGCTCATCATGCATCGTTTCCATTTGTTTGCTTCACATTTCCTTCAGCTTTCGCTGGTAGCCAGCGTAATGCCAGACTCAGCAATATAGCCAGAGCAATCAGCACCATCCAAATCAGGTAACCCCATAACACTTGAGTGCGAACTCCAATCGCAAATATGCTAGCGAATAACGACGGGGCAACAGCTCGCAGCCCAGCATCCACTGGAAGAGCAATACCATTTAAGGTCCCAAGAGTTGCGTGAGAAGGCGCGATATCATTCAGCATGAGTTGAACTCCCGCTGTAGAACAGTCAGTGTCTGATAAGGACGGATTGCGGTGAAGACAACTTACTAAAGGCCATGCTAGCACCGCTACTAACGATGTTTGCGATCGGAGCCAAGATCCAGAATCCTGCTGGCCAGTGCCTTCTCAAGAGAACATTGCAAAGCGGCATCATTGCGAAACCTAACGGCCAGATGAATGCACAGCCCCTGAGAAGGCCACCGGTACCAAATCGGTGCTGTAGTGTAGGGAATGCGACCAACGTCCATAGAGACTGGGCCACACCAGTGAGAGCAACGAACATGGCGATTCGGAAGTGGCTAAAACCGAATCCTCCTAGATTTGCAGAGGTGTATTGGAAGATGTTCGCAACTTGACTAGTTAGTCGATAGATACCTCCGTTTGACGGCGAAGAGGGCTTACTGCTCGTGTATGCGTAGGCCAGGAGCATTACGTGGCCATAAATAAAGATCACTGGCGCAACACCTGGAGACTTGACAAGCTTCCAGCTACTCATTGGGGTAGAAGCTTTGTGAGAGGTTCTCAGATCCAGTGTCAACGTCTGCGGGATATTTTTAGTATGCGTTTCATGGGCGGAGGCTATGGAAGACTTACTTCTTTGGTGAACAAGATAGTTGCGATCAGAGCAAGTGCTCCGATGACACCGGTGATCAAGGTAGGCAACGCGTATGGGAAATTTCTTAGTAGCTGTATTTTCCCGAAAACACGTGGGTATTCAGTGGCTGGGTTCGATAGCACGCCACCTAGAGACATCAGCAAGGTTCATCTACGTGTTTGCGAAGTCTTTACCGATGAAGGGTCCAAGAAATATCCCCAGGTTGTTTGAGAACGAGAACCAAGAGAACGCTCGTGCTTGAGTCCTCGATGTGCTATTCTCCGAAATCATAGTTCTCACAGTGCTGCATTCATTAGCTGCCACCGGGAATATGGGAATCATCGGGGACAGTTACACAACAGTACCTCCAAACGCCCCTCCAATACACCGGACAAGAACCATTTACCATATCTTGGTACAAAATCCAAATGCTGCTGTCGCAAGACTCACCCCAACCAAAGAAACGACCAAGACCGGCTTTCGTCCGAATTTGTCGCTGGCTCTTCCCCATGGGATCATAGTGAACATGACTATTACAGAAAACAGTGATTCCTACGAAATTCAATATAGTGACCGAACTTTTGGCTCGAAAGTAAAACTAACGATAACACCAGTATAAAAGCCGACATCTTTCTGGTTGACACCACCGACTACCTCGACCATTTCATTAATGAAAGGGAAAATTGAGAAGTATGCAATTGCCTCCGGTAACCGTGCAAAGCATAGCAATGCAATCTGCATTTTCGGTAACGGCTTATCATAATTTTCGTTTCCTGCTCCATTGTTCTGATGTGAAAGCAGTTCATCTTGTTCCGGACGTGATGGGTCTACTCCTGTACTAACTAGCAGCGGCGTCGTCTCGTCCTCAATTGACGGTTTGGCCGAGTTACTAACCACCGGGGAAGATGCCATGTCGAGGATGGGAAACTTAACTTAGAAATCAATTGTCATCAAGAGCTATGAGAAGTGATTGATGAAAGTGATTGATGAAAGTGATTGATGAAAGTGATTGATGAAAGTGATTGACGAAAGTGATTGTCCGTAAGATGTACCAGCTTACTACGCGATTTGAGCCGCCTGGATTCTAGCAGTTAATAGGCTAGATTCTCGCTAAAGAACCCCTGGATGCAAGGAGGATATCCGTGTCCTTACGAATTTTGAGATTCGCGTTGTTTGAGTAAATACAGCGCAGTTGAAAGTGGTATGTTAATATCCGGTCGATGCCCGATTCTAGCTACTCCTATGTCAGGTCTCCTTTTTGTATATGCATCAAAGAACCGCATATGTTTCACAGTTTCGTATTCGACCATTTTTTCCTTTGTAAGAGGCGTGGAAGATGCCATATTGTCGTGTTTTGATGAAATTTAATTCAGGTGTTGAGGCTTTCCGCAATGAATTCTTGCACCTATTGTGTATCGTCTATATACTCTACCCAAAATTGTGATGCTTTATTACGCTTGTATTCCTTTACAATGGTAACCACAGTATCGGTAGCTATATGCTATGTAGCTACCGACGAGGAGCTATCCCCAACTCTCCGCTTGGCCCCATGGAAGTCTAGTCGGCAGCATTTGCAGAAACCAACGAGCACCTCACCAACCGAAGCTCAGTTCCAACAGCTCCTGGGCAGCTACGCTCTCCTACTCTCCTATTATGCTACACTTGTGGTTCTAGGAAGTACATTCCGAATATCCAGCTGGCATTTTCACGCCAGTGACGCTCTGTGCTTCTTGTTCGAGATTCGAGATGCTAGCAGACGAGTTATTGCGATGAACACACGTCTGAAATCCCAGGTATGATGGGACACCTACAACATGGTGATCAATGGATATTACGACAATAAATAGACTTGTACCTATCAGTTACACGGATCTGCTACTTCAAAGCTAGCGTTTTTGCACCACGCTTGACTCTTGAGAAAGAGTCAAGGAATAGTCGACTTGCTACACTTAGAGATAGACATCCTGGGAGTAGAGTTCAAATTGTATGATGAACGATACGATCAAGACTATTTGAAACTGCAATTTCCATTTACGATGGTAGACTCGATATTTCGAAGCACTGCCAGATTGAGATTGAAGGCGCAGTGAAGCTATCCCCATCCCCATACATAGCATTCGGTAGTTATTCTTTTGAGCATTAATGTCCTAATAACTATGACGTATTCAGCACGAAGTATGGGCTAGACCAATAACGCATTATTCCCTACATAGCAACATAAAGCCGTTTGAATATAAGGCATCTGGCTTTTCACCACTTCTACCTATTCACTTCATGTTCCACAAGCAGCCGTTAGCAACAGGGGTCCTAAGTGGATCACAATCAACATCAACATACTACGTACGAGATCCCCTACAAACCTTTGACAACAAAGTCCATAAAACGATACCTTGCAGTCTGATCATCTACATTATCTAGCGGCATGGATATCGCCTACGATAATATAATAAAGGATGCTCTTCCACAGAGCCCACATGAGACGCCAGAAAGCGAGAACAAGGAGACAGCGCCGGCCGCGACCACTACCTTGAACTCTGACTTCGCGGAAGCCTACAAAGCGATCTCCTCTAGTCCTTGGGGGGCGAGACTGGGAGATTTCTTTGGTAGTGTGGTCAAGCAGGTATTATTAGTATCTGGTGCTGAGACAATATGCAAAGGCTCACAAGCTATAGGGCGAATCTGTCTATTCCGAAGCATCGAAGGAGCTTAAGCAAGTCAGCTCAGAAGCGCAGCTAGGCCTTGGGGATATCAAATCTGCCGTTCTCGACCGAAGCAGAGCCCTATCCATTCTGCAACAAGATAGCACAGCTGTAAAGAAGATAACAGAGGAGAATGCCCCGGCAGAAAAGGAGACATCAGAAGAAGATGCGTTGAAGGAGTCAGAAGGTGTTTTAGCTAGACTACGGCTCGAGGCATCGAAAAGACTGAAGGATATCGAGAAGGCAGAGGATGCAGCAGACGAAGCGCTGCTCAAATTTGGCACAAATATTCGGAACTTCTTGCGTGATGCGGTCAGCATTGCTGCTCCTACCGGCGACAACAAAGATACAGTTCTGTTCGAGAGCAAAGATTCTCAGGGAAAGCGGGTGATCCATACAACCAGATTCGATGCTCAGCTTCATGTCATTCATTCCTCACTGGACAGCTTTACAAAGGACCCTGCGAGTAAGGAGTATGGAGTCTGGGTCAAGAGCTTCGATGCTGACAGCAAGACGGGCGATATCAACAAAGACCTGGAGACTTTCACTGAGCTGCGGACATCGATGGAGAAGTTGGTTCCTGATACTGTGGCATATCCTGATTTCTGGAAACGCTATTACTTCTTGAGACATAGTATTGAGACTGCCGAGGCACGAAGGAGGGATCTTCTCAAAGGTAAGATACCTCCCAGGTAATGAAGTACAATGTCTAATATCAAACAGGTGCTACGGCAGAAACCGAGGAAGATGTTGCATGGGACGAGGATTCAGATGATGAGAGCCCTACCAAGACAAAGTCCAAGACGGAGGCTTCTAGGCCTGCATCTGTCGAATCTTCAACTACTCTACACCCGGCACGCACGCAAGCTACAGAAGCTTTGACTGCGCCTCGAAAATCGCACGATGAAAAGTCAGAAGCCGATAGCGAAAAGAGTCTGTCTCATCTAATATCACTGCCAGGCTACGCTGACGTTCTTAAATTAGGCTATGATGTGGTTGGTGCGACTTCTGGCGTTCCAAGCCGTGCTCCAGACAGCCCTAAGGAATCTCCGAAAGGCGATGATAGTGAGGAAGAAGACTGGGAATGAGCTGGGATTACTATATATGCCTATATGCTTCTTTCCTTGGATTTGCGCTGACCCTGTTACCCACAGTCCTTATCTGGGGTGGCGTTCATATTGTTTATGGTTTACGTGTTCTGGGATGTCGTTTGGCGTTCAGGCGAAAGGTTTTCCTCTTCGATTCCCACCTTTCCCCCAACTCATGACACTGAGCTACATGACGTCCGTACGTACCGATTTGTAGATAGGATAATGTCTACCATGCACAAACCGCTCTGCCGTCTCTAGCCCGTCAAGCTGGACATAACGGCCCGTCCACACGCGAGATTCGCGCCTTGAACGTCCATGTTCTGTTGTTATGATGTGTGCGCCGGCCTAGAAGTCGTTCACCTCTTCCGCGCAACCTTCGTAAACCCATCATCATCCACCTCAGGCACCACCCTCTCCCTCGGAGTCCTAACTACCGACGGCGCCTCGCCCATTTCCATATCCCCATCCCCCTCATCCCCACTCCCATCTGTCTCCGCATCCACCTCGCCCTCATCCCTGAATCCCCCATTCACCTCCTCCCGCCCACCTCTCTCCTCCCACCTCTCCCTCAACCTCAGCACGCCCGAAAACTCACCCCTCCCACACTGCCTCCGAATCTCCACAATCTGCTCGCCAACCTCATACGCGCTATCATCCTCGACATTCACCTCAAATTCATCATTCATAACCTGCAGCAAGAAACTCTCGATCCACTCCGCGTCCGCATCAGAGGTTTCAGTGAGGACGTCGATGGTCGTCTGCGCGAACCATTCGCGCTTAGAGGATGAATCGGGACCGCCCCATTGGTTGGAGACGGCGAGGGAGAGTTCGGGCCAGAGGAAGAGACAGAGCGTGATACCAAGCTCGAAATGCGCTTGTGCTTTTTCTGGGTGCGTTAGTGGAGTTGATGGGGGAGGAGGGGAGAAGTACGGGCATCAGAGGCGTTTAGGTCTTGGGTTGTTTCCATCTTGCTGGGGAGGATGGCTGCAGAAGCCATGATTTGTAAGTGGTTGTGAGGAGTCGTCTGGTTTGCGATTCTAAGATGGTGGGGAAGATTTCGTGAATACTTTTTTTTTGGTGGAGCTGACTGCGGTGACTGCGGGTAGGGATATTTCGGGTCTAGCACGGGAGGATCACGGCAAAATGATGTAACTAGCACGGTATCGAAGTTTAAGTGGAAGCTCCTGAAGACTGCGAGATGAGCTTAGGTACTTCCACCTCACAATATCTCAGACAAGGTGAAGGATTAATTATTGCTTGCGGCGTTGAAGCGATTCAGCATACTCTGGAAGTCTCGTAGTCTGTCGAAGCTAACTATTCTTACATACTTCGTTGTTTTGGAGCATTTCGGTAGTGCATTGTGATATACCACTTGCCTTCATTTGGACCGACTTAAGATTACGGTAACTTTTTAGCTCACTTCGTCAATGACATGTTGACCGGATTCAGACAAGCTTGAGACTCTATGTAACTGGCTCAAGCTTTCTCTCACTGTTTGTAACAAGCACTCTGTGTTGGCAATGACTGTATATCCATAGCCATAAGCACCACGCTCAAGGAGCAACCAGCGTTACCTACAATCCTTGTATTATATCAAGAAATTCCCCGAATAACGACCTCCCCTCCCATACACAGCGATGCCCTTCAACACGACGACCGTTGGGGCAGCAGTGACTCCGGTAGTCATTCAGACCTTCTTCAGCCATGTATGCAGCTCCATGTATGAGCAAATCCGCAAAATCTGCTAATGCTTGCCAGTATCTCAATCGCAAACCTCTAGCACAGAAACCCACGGCGCACATCTCCTACGACGAGGGTCTCCACCTAATCCGCAAATTCCTCCTATACGCCTCGCACAACACCGTCGAAGATATCCAGCGCTTCACCTCACAATGGGTACCCCATCCCCGCTGGGTAAAGGTAGACGAAGTCACAATCCCCGATGAGTACCTCAAGAACGCTGCCGAAGCCATACAAGAGCAATTAGGCCCACATGGCGTAGAGAAAGTAGGAGGAAAGACGTGGTGGCAATGGAGAAGACCGGGAAGCGAACTACAAGCAGAATGGATCGAAATGCGGGTTGACTATCAAGAGCGCAAGAAGAATAAGGATGCTGGGAAGCGTGTTATGCTGTATGTGCATGGCGGAGCGTATTTCTTTGGTAGTGTGGATGAGCATCGTTATCAGATGCAGAGACATGCGCGGAAGTTGAAAGCTAGAGTTTTTGCTCGGTAAGTTTCGTTGTCAAGTTTGTATGGGATGCTGAACTAATTATGCCGTAGTGAGTTGTTTCGAATATGAGCGTTTGACAGACTAACACTTCTAGCACGATATCGTCTGGCCCCTCAATTCCCGTTTCCTTGTGGATTGCACGATTGTCTATCAGCGTATTTGTACCTGCTCACTGCTCAAGACCCAAACACTATCATTCTGGCCGGAGATTCTGCAGGGGGAGGTATGGTGGTTAGCATGCTTGTCACGATGCGTGACCGAGAAATTCCTCTACCAGCAGGTGCTATATTACTCTCACCATGGGTTGATTTGACGCATTCATTCCCAAGTGTAGGGGGAGAAAACCCTTTCGACTATATTCCAGCACATGGTTTCCACCAGAAGCCATCACCGTCTTGGCCGCCTCCAAATTCGGACGACATGCTAGCCATCCAAGAGGGCATTGTAAAGAACTTGGCCCATGCTGATCACAAAAGTCATCCCCAAGAAAGTGAAGCGGACGCAGTACAGGGCTTTCATGTAGATCTTAGTCCAGCTCCATGGACGAAGAATGATACCGCTGGTAACGGTACAGCCTCGAACGACGGAACAGGATCAGCTGCAAACACAGTCCCTGGACCGGGACACAATCTGTCAATCATGGTTGACGGCAATCTTGTTGAGATCAAGGACCAGATCCAGATGTATGCCTCAAACCAGTTGATGTCTCACCCCTTGGTTTCCCCAATACTCCAGCCATCATTAGGTGGTCTTCCTCCTCTGCTCATCTTGACCGGAGGCGGTGAAGCCTTGAGAGATGAACAAATATATCTTGCTCACAAAGCAGCAAACCCAACAAAGTATCCTCCAGGAGACGCTTTCTTGGACGAGAGTCCTCACGACCACAACAGAAATCAGATTAATCGATGGAATCCCACAGATGTGCAGTTGCAAGTATGGGATGACCTGTGTCACGTAGCACCAACTTTAAGTTTCACACGTCCTGCAAAGTACATGTATAGATCCGTCGCCCAGTTTGGGGCTTGGGCGCTAGCTAGAGCGCAACATACAGAAATCGATATCTTGGATGATGATGATGTGTCTATCATCTCAAATTCTAATTCTAATTCTGATAGCGAGTTGCGAGCCGCTGCAGAGGAAAAGAAGAAAGGTGATCAGAAGGAGAAAATCGGACAGGTCGGAAAAGCTGGAGATTCGCTTCCACCGTTTCTGAACCATATGATTAGGCAACGAGTCGACCGCCATGGTACAACCAGACCTCTTGAGCATGAATCAGAGCTCGCTGGGTGCATTTTATCACCCAGTGAAATAGGTGTGATCAAGGCTGCACCAGTACGGAAGTGGATGGCAGCAAAGAAGCAGTGGGATACCAAATATGCATCTTCGAAACGGAAGGTTCAAAAGCAAAGAGCAAAAGAAATGGCGAAAGGATATTATCAGTTCGATGACGGCGAGGTACCATCACCGTCTGCCTTAGCGGGCAGGAGATTGACAGGCGAGGACCTCAAGGAGAAGAAGAAGGGGAAGAGTTACGGTATGAGCTTGTGGTCATTGTGGGGAAGCAAGCATGATGAGATGACAACTATGCGTGAAAAAAAGGCGGATAAAGACCCTGAGATATCGGTGGCTAGTCCAGCTGATGGAGCGAACGCAAGGAATTTGCACGATAAGAAAATGGGTCAAGGAAAGTGGATAGAGTTCCACGGTGGAGCTTATAGTCGCAGCAGATCTCGTCGGCGGACAGTCACTGATCAGAACCAGACTGGACACGATGTGGTGGACGAGAACACTTCTGCAGCTGAGCTGTATAAAGCTAGTGAGCGAGCACATGCATCAGGACACCAAGACGACAGCCGCCTGACGCCGAAATTTGTGGTTGACGGCGATGTGCCTTCGATACTAATCCGCAGTCCAACGATTGAGCAAGACGAGAGCGAGCTGAAACGGCCGAAAGCTGGCGGTATCGCATATCCCTTCACCTTAAAGCAGAAAGCTGCCAGCGCGAGTATGACTACTCTCACAAGCGCCATCGGTGTCCCACCCGTCGACGATCTGAAACAAGAGGGTGCAAAGAATAGCGGTGTGGAGAGAAACAGTGTAGACAGGCGAGCCTCGGCAGCGATGCAAGGAAGACAAGACGAATGCAATTGCTTTGACGAGCCTGCCAACAGGAGAAAAGATCGCTAGTATGACGACTCTCACTACCACGGTAGGCATAGCACTGTCTCGAGATCTCAAGCCGGCTGGTGCGAAGGACAGCGACGTGGAGCAAAACAGCACAGATCGAATTGATATGGCTGCGATGGACGATGGTCGGGCATAAGACACTGCACAGACGGAAAAGCCACCCCTTGAAATCCTTGTTACTGCGATGAAAGGCCTGTCAAGAATGCAGGGAAATTGATGGTGAATCATTGGAGTGTGAGCGCGTTCTTCTGTAACACAAGCTCTCTAAGACGTATGCAATACATTGGTCTCCAAATATCTCTTCTAGCCGGTTCCACCCCCGTTATGTTGACAAGCTCAAGTGAGTTTTGTGTTTTCCTCGGTTCGACCACTCGATGATCACTGGTCATCGTTCCTAGAAGACTATTTATGCACTCTACAGAGGCATTCGAACAGCCGAGTAGGCAATATGTCCATTTTCAAAGCCAGGCTGTCTTCGATATCGATTCTTCGTACAGTTTTTGAGTCCTATGTATCCAGCTAGATATGAAGAGCCTTGTGAGGTTGGCTGTCGAGATCGCACAACAATACCCCTATCGAAGTATGTGATGCTGCGTCTGGGCAAAGAATGGTTGTTACCAGTAGCTGTGGAGAATAATGTTTGAATACTGAGCATATTCTGGGAATCGCTTCTGCAGGAGAAAACTGGGACTTCCTGATGGTCTGTGAAAGTGTGTTGTTGGTTGATACTCTGTTGTGCTGATATGATATGTTTCTTGGGCTCCGTAAACTGCCCAGACTTCCTAGATTCCCTGACAAGTTGAAACGGGGCCTAGGGGATTGAAGCGGTAGTAAGTAGGTAGAAGTGTCACTCCCTTAGCTTCGTGCGCATCTACCAATCGACAAGAAAAAGCGGCCAAGAGATAAAAGTAACTGAAGTATCACGGCACTGTTAGAGCACAGATGAGTGGTACAACTCAAAATTCCGTTGTGAGGATTTTTAGTCACCGCAGTAGCTGTCGGGCTTGTACTGGAATGTCATTGGCAGGGAAATGCAAACCTCGGTATATGTCTTTGATTGCTCAAGGATTGAATCTCTCGCTAATCACGGAACCGGCCGCATTGTCAATGAATTGGTACATCATTACACGGTGGAATTAAACAAACCGATGTCTAGACATCTGTCTATGAGGTAACTTCTGAGATGTACCTCTTGTTACCCAATACGTTGTGTTGGATGGCCTGAGATCTGGAGTCTTGAGGTATTTCAGACCATCGGTCTTAGTGTTGATACTTTGGCAGTGTTGATGAGCGTCTATAGGAATTTGGACCGCAGGATATCCGACGTCTTCACTGGAGAGACCAGCGACAACCAGAGCATGTGCTCAAGGGACGCAGAGGAGATAAGATAGGAGAAGCCGACAAACTACAACGGCGTGGGAAATAGGCATTGTATATTTAGCACTAAGTTTATCATTTTGAAACTTCTGGCCAATGTACAAGTCAAGTCAATACACTTCACAAAAACAAACCACCCAGACTGGGAGCATGCGTTAAGTCTGTGCAACTCCAACTTGAGCTAATCATCAGAGGATTCATGGACTATTGAGGTTGCGCATATTTATCTGGACGTAAGCCAACAAGGCGGATGCGTTTTAGCAATAGTCTGTTGCCTGGGGTAGCTTACACATAATGTTGATTTACTGGCTATTGTGATCTTGCTCATTTTGCAACATGGCTCCAGGAACGAAATTGAGATGCGCTGCACAGTATCTGACACTGGGGGCCACCGTCGCCAACTCAGGAATTCACTCGATGAACTTGGGTAGTGTGATGTACAAGTTTAAATAAACATCCACTGCCGTGATAGAGTGTCTATATGCTAAAAGCAGGCTCACGTCTAGGGCTAAACATACACCCCTTATTGCGCTCGAAACCAGCTTATGCATCTCTCTCACTCAAGTTGAAGCCGTTTACAAAGCTTGCCGATGATTGACAGGAATGCAACATGTACTTGTAACGATTCCATTCGTTCTGACTCTTCTAAACGAATGCCATACTCTCATGTCCCCTTGTAGCTGTGGGGCTAAACAACTCGACACTGTCTTCCTGGGTTCACTCAAGTTCAGCGTGGGAGGCTCAAGTACTTCGAAGAATAATACGCTGACTGACGGGAGTACCGGTAGTCACATAGGGGTCGAAATCCTTCTGCCTACGGCCGATGTCACCGCTATGAACTTGCTGAGTAATTCCAGCCACTACCACCAGCCAATCATCGAGCTATGTATACGGCCATGACATCTGCTAGTGCCAAGTCGGTTGAACTTGAGCCTAGGGACGGAGTGTTCCAACTCCGCATTCAAGGCGCGTTCTTCCAATCATAACTATGATTGCAGCTCCTTATCCATTATGCTCAATGGTGCTACAGAGTTACGCCTCGGCTGGCTTTAAGGTCCTCATCTCACTACACCATATTTAGTATTCATCTTGCACCTGAAAACGTAACATACAGTTGGCATTGATGTTTGACTACGGAGGGTCTGCGCCGGATGGGTGAACTCCATCGTTCGTCTCGGAGGCTCGGAAATTTAGATCAAGGGCTTGCGTAACTCTGTTTCTTCTACATATACTCTGGGAGCATCGAATAAAGACGTCTTCTATTCAACTACCATATTCTTTAGTACCTACTCTCTTACACCTTCGACGTGATTCATACTGGTCGCCTGTCTCCTCTTGACGGATAGTACAAACTGATCTGCATCCATCAGCTAATTCAATTAATATAGCTAATCTTGTTTGGCTGCTTATGCACAGTCTTGTGACCTTTCTTGGTAAGCTGGCAGCGCTGTCTTCACATTTGGATGTTTCTAAGGCGAATTCTAACATGAACTCTAGAATCACCTATGCCTAATACCATTTCAATTCCTGCGCCTATAAATTGAAGCTATGGGACATCTCAATAACGCTCTCGCTGCCCTACTCGCCCTCTTCTCCCTCTTCGCAGTCAGGGGAATCTACACATACATAGAAGGTATCAGATTCAGCAGAGCTCACGGCTGCAAACCCGCCAAACGCTTCCCACAATCAGAGCGCATAATTGGCTATGATCTATACAAACAGCAGCAGGAAGCCGCTAGGACAAAGTCCTTACTGGCCCGAGGATTGAAGAGATACGCAGACAACGGACCGACGTTCTCGTTCTCGTTTATGGGAAACACATTCGTCTCGACAATTGATCCGGAGAACATCAAGCATATTCTAGCCACACAATTTGGTGATTTCGTGTTGGGGTCCAGATCGGTGACATTTGGGCCATTGTTGGGACGTGGAATTTTCACGAGTGATGGCACGCATTGGGAACATAGTCGAGTGAGTCATTTACATCTTCAAAATTCCGGAATGTCGCTAACGATTGAAGGCACTTGTTCGACCGAACTTCACCAGAGCTCAAGTGGCAGATCTCAACACATTCGAGACACACATCCAGCACATGATAGCCAAAATCCCCAGAGATGGATCCACGGTCGATTTACAGACTCTCTTCTTCCGTCTGACTCTCGACTCCGCCACCGAGTTCCTTTTCGGAGAATCAGTCCACTCGCTTCTTCATCCCGACAACTCAGAGGAGCAGGAATTTGGGCGCGCATTCGACGCTGCGCAGAACTTGTGCGGTCGTCGCGGCCGTCTAGGGAAACTGGGCGCCTACTACACGACTAAGGATTTTCAGAAGAACTGTAAAACCGTTCATGACTTCGTCGACAAGATCGTAATGAAGGCTGTCAAGGATGTTGATCCTCAGGACCCAGAGAAAACAGCCAGTGGAAACGGTGGGCGCTATGTGTTCCTCAACGAGATGGTGAAGTCCACTCGCGACCCGAAACAACTCAGGGATGAGCTACTCAATATTCTCCTGGCTGGACGTGACACAACCGCTAGCTTGCTAAGTCATACCTTCCATGTCCTGGCACGACGTCCGGACATCTTGAAGCCTCTGCAGAACGAGATTGATGAGCTGAATGGGAAAGTTCCAGACTACGAGACATTGAAGCAGATGAAGTACCTAAAGAACCTGTTGACAGAATGTAAGATATTTCTACCCAAATCCTCATTGCCAGCGCGAACTAACACAAGCACAGCACTCCGCCTCTTCCCAGTCGTCCCCGGGAACGCTCGCCAGGCGAACAAAAATACCACCATCCCCCGAGGCGGCGATCCCGACGGTCTCTCTCCCATCTTCATAGCAAAGGGCACCATAGTGACCTACGCTCCCTACGCCATGCACCGCCGCAAAGATATCTACGGTCCCGACGCAGATATTTTCCGTCCTGAACGCTGGGCACCCGAAGAAGGTCTCCGTCCAGGGTGGGGCTATCTCCCGTTTAACGGTGGACCGAGAATCTGCGTCGGTCAACAGTTTGCCCTGACAGAAGCAAGCTATACGATTATCAGACTATTGCAGGAGTTCAAGGGCCTTGAGAACAGAGATGATGGGCCGTGGGTGGAAAACCTGGCGTTGACCCTGAGTGTTGATGGTGGTGTCAAGGTTGCCATGGTTCCGAGGTCGTAAAAGTTGGGCATGATGAATACAGTGTGCAAAATGGCCGTTTTGCGTATAACAAGGCGGAGTTCTGGGATGGGTTTTAATGCGCTCCTTGCGAGAGGAGTTGACGGCGTAAATGATCTGCTTATTACTACACAGTAAATATTTAGCACGTACCTCACTCTAAACATCTTTTCTCATGCACACCTGCTCTCGCTGAAATTGCTATGCTGGACATAAATTTAGCCTCAACTCGTCCTGGTACCTCGCGCCATGTTGCTACATTCCATCACAAGTTTCCAAACAGTACCCTGACCGGCAGCTTGAGCCATGCGAATTGCTGCGACACAAGCCCCAAGATAATACTCAGACACCAGGACAACCATCTCCCCGATATATCTGCAAAATTATCACAACCCTTTATCAAGTATCGGCTGTCTACACGAAGCACCGGCTCCTCCAGTACTTCGGAAGACCAAACCATGACAAAAAGGCTTATAAATATAAGGACCTATATCGTGATTTGAGTATTTATTAATCCTTAAGGATCAAGTATTTGGAAGGGAACATAATGCTCAGTGTAACTGTCGTTGTATTGCTGTATTGTGTGCTATACAGTCTATGGAATGAGAAGCATCTATCTAATGGTTGTGCCAAGAGGCGCGCCACAGGAGCCTCAGCCACATCTGGCTTGGCAGAACGCTGCGCAAGGAAGCCAACAGTATTCGATAACGCACTTTTGACTTCATAACATTATGAACTGATTCTCAGCGTTTTAAGGCCTAAGGTAGATTTGTATTCTTACCTCTTACAATTCATACTTCGAAAGTTCCTTGAAGTACTGATTACAACGATACCGTACTCTGCACTCTTGTTGTCGTATCCAGCACCGAGTATCATACCGTTTGCTAGCACAGTAAGAAATGCAATAAAAGACCTCGAAAACGAAGGTGCGTCCCTTTTATATCAGGCCCATCAGAGTACAGCTAGAGAAGCTTTATGAAAGCACATCTCTCAAGTGAAACGTCCCTGAAGAGCTTAGAGTGAGAGCCAAAAAAACAGTGCTGCATATCTTAACGCTCTGAACCAAAATGCTTGTCTTGCCGTAGCTTCGCCGACACCGATAGCCACGCTTATGTGTTGTTAGATGCCAGGACAGCATGCATTGGTGGTTAGACATATGTACAGGAAGTTGTGGGATTGGAAGGTTGAGGAGGGTGAACAGCTTTAAGAGTTTGGCCCCAAGATCTTGAAGATCTTGAAGCAAATTTGTAGCCAGCCAGGTTAACTGAAGGCATAAGTAGAACTAAAGTATTCCAGTGATACGGTAAGTAGGGTACAAAACAGCATGAATTGGTAGAACTGAAGAGCTGACTACGTGCATAGTTTTGGAGTAAAAAGAACAGCACGCCAAGGGCTTAGTCAGCCACCAGACTGTCGCCTTGTCACATGACCATAGCTCGTAACTGTTCCTGATCATATCGGCAGCTCCACATAAAGCATAGACTCAGCGCCAGGCTCAAAGCAGGCGAGAAAAGGACCATCAGCTCAAGAGAAAATAATGGTCCGTACCACAAAATTCCTGTATTCGCTGCCATTATGAACAGCTGCTTCGCATTTCAGTGCGCGCCTTTCATACCAAAGGCATTAGAAGTCAACCTCTCTATACAGCATCTACCATCTGAAAATTGTAGATGCATCGATTTTCATGTTGCTATCATGGTTTCATCCAGTATCTTTCTCCCTGATCTTCCACCCTTTTCCCATCCCCTCTTAATACACAGAAGCTACCAGTGATTGTTGACGCATAAAGCCAGACCCCGTCCATCATGTTCTTGGAATAATCTGGCCCTTCATCCAACCAAAGAAAACCTCGCTTCGTTCACTCCTACAAGACTGACTGGCCATTTTCGTCAGATGAATAAGAAAGAAACAAGTTTTATGCGGATGTCAATAACGCCGCCCAAATGTCATATTACTAAACAAGGAAAATCGAATCGTTAGTGTCGAAGTGGCCTGTATTTATATATGTTGTACCCTTCCAGAGAGAAGGAATTAATTGTTTGCCGTGAAAGTCCTTCCGAAGTCTTATCTGTTGTCATCATTAATGTTCACGAAATAAAGCTTCGTGAACGGTATCCATGTGTACACCTGTGTCCCATCGTAGACATTAAACACAAGTGGAAAGGTTGAAACGAGTGTGGGTTTTGTGTGGGTTTTGAAAATATCCCAACGGCGGAGAAGATATGACAATCATTATAGGCTGGATTAGTTGTGCAATGTCGAGCTTCGAGTTTGTGAGCTGAATCAGATGTGAAAAATAATGCCGTTTGCCTTCGATCATACAGCATGGTCGAGCCTCTTCCCCTTAACTTCTTGCTACTATCCGTACACCCATCGGTACTCGAGGACCAAGGCTACTCTGGCTGCTATGGGCCGACGGTTCGGATTCTATGTTGGCGCTTTCACCACTCCCCGCGCTAGCACTCGCACTACCCGTCAGACTTCGTACATTTTTTATAGGAGCTTGGGGTGGATGGAGGGCGCTCACCCCAGCGTACTGCTCTACTTGTTGTGGAGCAACTGAATTTCCATGTCCCGGCGGATGCCTTGGTACTGGCTGCCTCATTCCTCCAGGAGGCGAAGGTCGGCCGTTGATCGCTGGCGCACCGTAGCCATTAGGAGGCGATGGCCTTCCGTTTCTTGACATCTGAGGACTGTACGGGTCTCCTGGAGACTTGCTTGCTCGGCGTGGATATGGTCCTGCTTGACCTTGCCCGCCATATTGCAGCTCATCTAGACGCTCAGCTGTCAACGAGTTGGTTCTCGATTCTTGTCCCATCGTTTTGCGATCAACATTGCCATATCGATTTGAGGAGTATCCCATCAAGGGGTCATCCATGA
Source organism: Calycina marina (assembly GCA_019669825.1). Classification (NCBI taxonomy): domain Eukaryota; kingdom Fungi; phylum Ascomycota; class Leotiomycetes; order Helotiales; family Pezizellaceae; genus Calycina; species Calycina marina. The sequence continues at coordinate 22,211 of MU253856.1, read as the reverse complement.
TAGAATCATGTAAACCTGGAACTTGTGATATTATCCTAGCGCTTGACCTATTTCTTGCCTGGGAAGGACGCATGAATCCGCCTCCTCGGCTGCGTCCAGAGTTATTGTCAAACTCGGGGTTTTTACGAATTTGGCTTGGAGTGGGTGCCTTCCTGTTGCGCCGAGATGTGACGCTCATCATGTCAAAGTTGTCGGGGTCGATCGCGGGTTGCGCGGGAAGATCTGCAGGATCAATAAAATCCTCGTCATCGTCATCATCATACCGACCGTTGCGCACTGAAGGAGTTGGAGGCCCTCGCATTCGGGAGCCTGATGGTCCTCGCCGACCGCCCATTCGTAGTTCCTGTTCTCTCAAGGCCAGTTCTCGCTGCTTCAACATGAGTTCACGCTCCCTTAGAGCAAGTTCGGAGCCATCTCCGTAGCTTGATTCTCCTGACTCTGGGATGTCATCATAGAGCACCACATGACTGAATTCCTCAAGATCACCCTCAATAGAGCCTCTTCTTGACTGGTTCCGTGACCCATTTTGGTAACCATTTCCGTTCATGGCCCGGCCGTAGCCATTAGACCCGCCGTTCATCGGTGGAGGTCCTCTTCTCATTCCCAACGGCGGTCCGTTCATGGACGATGTCCTTCCCCTGCCACCACTGCCACCACCTCCTCGAGACATGGGACCATTGCCATTTGGAGGTCCCATCATCTGACGCGGCGGAGCCACAGAATTCAAGGACACCATGGAGGACTGTCTGGCTGGTAGCCCACCAGGCATTGGAGACTGCATCACCATATCCTTCCGTTGCTGGTTGACAATGTTCAAGTTGTGGAGAATGGCGTACAGTGTTTCGATACGTGGTACCTTTAAGCCCACGGTTTGTGCCAGTTTGATGGGCGACCCGAGGTATGTCTCAACTTCCATGGGTCGCTTGGCTGCAAAGTCCTGGTACATTATGCTGTTCGCTTCGGTTGGTCGGACCATATCCTCCAGTGTTTTGGTCTTGAAGTCGGCCGGGAAACTACACTCTTGCTTTTGTGCGAGCAGAAGAAGCTCGTCAAATATGTCCGACACCAGCGCCCGTACACCCACCTTTTCGAGAAGGGCAGCATGTATTGGTGTTTCGAGAATCACGCTGAGAGGATGGAAGGCAATAGGCCTAGAATGATCTGTTAGTTGCGTTCATAAGAAGAATCTGGGAGTTAAATTACCCAATCATCCTTTCGTACTGTTGTTGTCGAATGTTACTCGAGACGTGGCAGTTTACCTGCCCGCTACTCAGGGTCATCGCCAATGCGTCTGCCATATCTGCTTGGATTGCTGCAGGCATCCCGGAGTCCTTGTTCGCCGGGCCAACCCATATCTCCGTTGATCCCTTGTGTTCAAATTCGCTCGCGCCTAGTTGAGTAATCTCGGCGCCAGAGACCAAAGATAACACGACGTTGCTCGGAAACCGCGACTCAAGATGAGCCTCGACTCCCAGGGTATGTGTGGTATTGACCAGGATACACGTGTGCTGTGGTGTAACGACTGATTCGATGACTGCGGCCAGGTCGTATACGTCTGGCAGAGCTTTCACACATAGTAAAACGTAGTCAAAAGCACCTTCCTTGGTGTTTGCGGCTTCTTCGGGAGCGCGTACGACTGTTGGGTCTTATCAGTATCAAGTATGTGGAATCGTGAGAATAGGGAAGTCATACCGTGTCGGGGCTTAAACCTTTCATTGCCAAATGAAGTTGATCTGCAAAGGTACCTTTAGCTACGTCGCTCGTCTCAATTAAGATGCCCGCATTGAACTTACTTGAATGAGATGCCATATTGATAAACGGCATCAAATCCTGACTTCCAGACCAACGTCACGTCGCAAGCATTCGTTGCTTGAAGTCGCCATGATAGAAAAGCCGACACTGCATTGCCGCCAACTACACACGCTTTCATTAGAGAACTAGATTCCATAGCGACGGTAACGACTGACATGCAGTCTCAAAACAGAAAGAGAGAAAATCCGAACAGCGGCAGCAGAAAATGCTATTCAACTCCTGACGAACTAGCAGCTGCAGTGAAGTGGGGAGGATGAATATAGGGTGGACGGCAGGAGGAAATGAGCGAAACCTACCTGAGAGAATTCTCAGCCGTGGAGGGGGAGCCATCGTTTCCCCTTAACCGTATCGGGAGAGGTCTGCAATACAGAGGTGTATATTTCGAGTCCTCCGCAGCAGCTGGTATGCTGAGCGATTTTGGTTCGTTGACAATTGTGGTATACGCCAATTGACTTTGACGCTGTTGACTATGCCCTTGCCACACCTTTACTTAGGTGATGCTGGATGGGTGTGCGATTGGTGACCAAGGGGACTGCTGGGTATGGGACTCGAAGATGGAAGTTGCTGCGGAATGAGACACCGCTCGATGAGGTCTGTTGCTGTAACGAGTGTGAAGCCGAGCACAAATATGCCGATCCTGGGAGAAGCAGAGGCTCTGCGGGTTGTATGTGACGATTAAAGAGTGTGTTGGTAGAAGAAAATGGAGCAGGCGTACTCTAGTGTGTGAATATGGTTTAGAGCGGGTTCGTGTGGTGTGGTGTGGTGTGGTGTTAGGCGTGCAAGAGAAACAGGAGGTGAGGCGTTGGGATGACCGTATGGGAGTTTTTCGCGTAAATGATTTGACCACCCAGAACTGCGGACGAAAATGAGCAGCAAAAAAGTGAGGATGGCGCGGCCGTATCAGAGCTGTCGAGCTGCTAATTGGTTAAAGATGGCTGACTTAGCAGCGGAATTTTCTACCCTGCTGCACACTAGATAAGGTTTAAGCCTAAAAGAAGACCGATAGTGATATGGGCACTGTAGAGCACATCAACATTAACGGAACATCCGGAGTCACCAGCAGTATGCGTTGTGCTGTGTTGTTGGCAGAAGCTTTAGAGGTGAGTGATGGAGGTGTGGTAAGTAATGTATCCTATGGGTGAGGTGGTGTTGTCACTATGGTAATAGTTTACGGAAATCGCGAAGGGAGCGTCAGCAACGATGGCTTGGGTCAAGGTAATTCGCGTTCTGCTCCGCAACAGTGAATTAAAACCTCCGCGCCTCAGCAAGTCATGACTCTGACTTAACTCTGATTCATGAATCCGGGATGCTAAAAAAGAATTAATAAGAAAGAGAAGTTGCTACGGTATACAAGATATATCGGAAAGATCTGGGTATTAAAGATACATGCAGGGGTATTCAGGTTGACCAACGTATATCATCTTAGTTTGACTGACGTCGCGCCTTACCTCATTTGGCTATCTATACATACATATACCATACAAAAAGACACGCGTGGTTTAATAGGTAGTTCGAAGATGGCTGGGAAGCATGCTGCGGCTCTACACACGACTGATGCCTACTTGGCATCGAAAATTACGAAGCTGCTCCTTTCTTCCTTTCGGAGCTGCAAAGCTACGCGTGGTACAGAAAGACAGAGCCGACCTCCTTTCAAGCTTTCTCAAGCAGGGTAGGTAAGAGGTGGGCCTCGGGGGGCTGTATATCAGTCACCTTGCTACCCCATCGTTTGATGTTGCTGGTAAGCATGCTCATGCTGCTCAAGGATGGAGACCAGCGCAGATAAGAATGGGGTCTGAATCTCCAGATGAGGTGAGAAATCTGGAGAAGCTACGGAGGCTGAAGACTTCTCTCTGCCTTTTGCTTCTCGGCATCTTCAAACCACTCGTTCACCAGAGGCATCTTTGAGGGGCAATAAGGCCGAGTTCTTTCGCTGAGAAGCATGCTGACATTCATGGGAATACCGTAGGTACGTGTCCCGAGATAGGTATGCGCAATTTGGATAGGGGAATCCACTCTGTGCAACTTTTAGTCTACCATTCGCTTTTGGTTATCTCGTATAGCATAAACCTGTGTTTTTGGAACCCTGGTAACATGCCATAGGCTAGACCATGAAGTCCGAATCTCTTCACGCTTGCGTTTTACGACAGTCGATAGATATGTCTCTAATGGTTAGAGGGAATCGTGTATTCCCACATATTCAAGCCCCAGTTGCTGAAGCTGGTAGTTCTGGTGTCGTTGATGCAAGCCCCTATTTTCATTTTCACGCAGAACACGACAGGACATGCGCGACAAGACATTTCAACAAGGCACTACAGAATCTACTGCAGAATTTGAATTGTACAACCTAATTCAAGAGGGACATGCTGTACATCTCAACATCAATCTACCTACCAGCGTGCTCTAAATACGGAGAGGTAGTGTGATTTGCAGTCGAAGTCAATCAATCGAGCTTGGCGGCCCGGACGTTGCTTGGAGGGAATCCTAAATGCCCTGCTTACGGTAAGACATCAAATTACCGGACGTTCCGCTACCATATATCAGGAATAAATACGAATTCTGGAAACAGTGGAAAGGTGCACCTTGTATCCACGTCGACATACTAATGCGTAATCTTGTCGTGGCCGACATACCGTGACCGTGTCCGTGAACTAGCTCCTTTAGGAATTGCCATGTTTACAAAGCAGAGGAACTTGGAGATCCCCCATGGAGAACGAAGACGAGATGAAACATCTCCATCTCTATCTCATCTCCCGTGACAAGCACCCGAAGTCTGTACCTACCTACCTGTATGCCAAACAAAGCGGCCGCGAGACTTTTCTTGTAGCTAAGACTCTAAGCGAAAGTAGCTACTCTATTCTTTTCTATTTTAGAATAGGGGCACCGACGTCACACTAAGTGCCAAGTCTCATCGCGCAAGGGGCAAATCATTAACATCACAATACTAATTTTATCAGAACGCCACAATATGGCACCCTCAACGCCTCCCAATACTCGCGAAAAGAGCTGATTATGATACTATTTGTCGAATGCCATTCTTTGATGCGTATGCGAGAAGCAACCGGAGACCGGTGTGGCCTCATTTTCACATCGACCTGAAATTGATATACCGCTTTCAACCGACTCAAACAACGCGAATAATTGGGAAAGCAAGCGCACAGAAGCACAAGAAGAGCAGGTTTTGCACCTTGTCCAAAACCTACGGTATTTGCAGCTGTTTTAGGCACTATTACCGATCAAGATATCCCAATTCACGAAAAGGACTATACAAAACAAGCCAAAGAACTGCAATTGAACTGCGCACCCCGTACATTACGATGCCTGCAACGGCAGGTACTCGGTGATATCGCAATTTATGTACGACTAAAATCTCAATAGACGACCAAGGGTCGCGCATAGAAGACGCTCATCAACATATTTACAAAATCATCACCGACTTCTGGCAATACATATGGTTCACAGATGAAGTACACTTCCTTTCAGCCTCATTGCAGAACGAGCTTGAGAACAAGCTCCGGTTTCCAGGTCAAAAGAGGCGATTAGAGTCGATACGGGAAGAGGACACGACTGGTTTGCGGGTTACGGTACATGTTGTAGGTGGAACTTCATACAACCACAATGGCGTACTCATCTTCTATAAAGACCCAAAGAACCATTAGAGAGTCACCAAACCTTATAAATCATAGAAATCTAAGTACGAAAGCGAGGCTGAGTTTCCTCTCGGATAAAGGCTTGGGAACACGAACAACCAGAGGTGGAAGTCTTGCCAAATGTTAATTCAATGTCACAAGAGTGTTATGCCTGAGAGGTTCTCCCCAAACATCTTGAAGAAATCACGGGCTTGAAAGAGCGCTTATACCATAAGATTCATTTACAAGAGGATGGGATATTTTGTATTGTGATACATCGACGAATGACCCTTATTTTTGCCTTGAAGGAGCTACAGATGTTTTGATACTTGTTCATCCAGCTCAATCACCTGAACTTAATCCAATTGAGGCTATGTGGATGATAATTAAGCAGCGTTTACGTTGTGGAAGGTGGTCTACGGTTGAGAAGTTCAAAGCTGCAATAAAGCGTGAATGGGATAGAATTACATTAGAATAAATTCGTAAAAGGATCAAAGAGATGCCCTGGCGTTATAACAATGTTATAAAGCTTGAGTATAGGAGAGTCAGGTTTCTGGGTGGTAATTTTATAAGATAAATACAATTTAAATTCACGTTTTGGTGTTTTGACCCCTTCTGCACAATGAGACTTGGCACCTAGCGGATGCTTTGCAAGGGGAATGGGACAAGATTACACTTGGAAAAATTAGAGCAAGGATATCAGAACCATCAAATAGATATCACGAATGTGTTGTAACAAAAGGAGGCTCTCAAAAGAGTAGTTGTGGTAATAAGGTACAATAATGTTCAGTTTATTTTGTTCTTTATTTTTGGTAGTTTGTCACTTGCGCGCAATCTAACCTGTCATACCCTGGTGCCACCTTAGCTCTTCATTATAAGCAGGATCATGAAAACCAGGAGGTCTCGTTTTCTCACTTTCTCAGACAATAATTTAACAACTAGAATGCGTAGCACTTAATAAATGGCGTAGTGTTATAGCCAAGTCAAATACGTATCAAAACCTTGGCCGCTACCTTCCTGTCCGGCGTCAAGACCGAGGTATTACGCGAGAAGCTTTGCCTTGTCCTAGTTGTCCCACCTAGTTCTATTAACCCTTTTCCATCCTACGCAACACTAGCACAAATAACGTAGCTCATAAGCGAGTGGGCCATATAAGCCAGTGGGCCAGTTTTTCATACTCCCAACAGCCCGACTAACTTCAAACTTGAATAACTCCACAACCAGCACTCCAAATATCTCAAATTGAAGGCAGATTAAGTCTTACGGTAGCTGCAATCCAACAGGAAAAGTTTAAGTGTATGCGGCCTGCAGCACCTGCATACGGCGTGCCCCGAATGTCATTGACCCATGGCGTCAAAGGAACACCTCCCAGACTGGAACACCTCCTTCCAACCGCAAATTCACTGATACGGAAGAACCAACTATGTCAAAAAGAATGCTGGATATGGATTCACGAGGCCTACCACCTACGCAAGCTTTTGTACGAGAAATGGCCAAAATATTACTGCAGGAACGGTGTGCGAATCCGTCTAATCCTAAATCTACAATCGGGAAGCTTTGGGTTATTAATTATATTAAATGCTACCCAGAGCTCCAATCAGCTTGTAATCGCGCAAGTGCGACTATGAAAGGGCTGAATGCGAGGATCCGGAGGTCGTACGAGCTTGGTTCCCGCTGGTCAAGAACGTAATTGCAAAACATGGGGTGGTGATGGAGGACATATCAATCTTCGATGAGACTGGCTTTCATATGGGAGTTGTCCCTACTGCTAAAGTGGTGACTGGATCAAATCGAATGAGGACAGTTTCCATATACCCTTACAATCAAGAATGGGTTATTGTGAGAATGGGTGGGCTACCGATGGAGTAGGCTGTTACTGGTTGCAATCAATATTAGATAAATATAGGGCTTAGCTAAATCTCGTCTGCACGGGCCACATGTCCTCCGATCGGAGCGCCTAGTTATTTGTACGCGCTCGCGATCACCACATTTAATCTCACCACAATTGTGATTTTTGAGGCTTTTGATAATATTGTGAAGTACATACAACGCTTTTAGTACTCCTAACTACTCTTCATCCCACTCAAATGGTGTATCCTGCGATAATCCAAGCATCTCACCACTTAATCCAAAGCCTTCGCTAATAAATTGGATATATTGTCTTTCCACAGTGCTAACTACGTACTCTCATAATAAGAGACTGGCATTAGGTGAAAGCTAGCCTTAAACCCAGTGTATTCCTCATGGAATTCGGCCTCAGCTTCACTTTGCTTAAGCTCGTTCCAAGCTCTTAAAAAGGATTGGAAGGTAGGGTGATGTTTGTGCTTCCCCGTTCCTAATATGGTAATAATTTTAAGCAGGATAGGCGCTACAGGTAGTATGACTGAGGTTTAGCTTCATTGCTACGCAGAAGGGGAGTGGGTAGACGTAGTTCTATTATCCTTAAGGTTCCTTCGATCTACATAGTATGGAATAGTTGTTGATAACTAGCACTGAGTCTCGCTTAGCCTAGTCCTAATATGGACTAGTGCTATTAACAAAGAAGTTTACTCTGTATGTCACGTGGTAGCATGACAGAGCGCAACTACCGTTCCAGCACAACAAATAGCTTATTTAGTAAGTAAAGGTAATAAACAAGGTTCAAACTACTTACCTAGTTCCTTTATTGGCTTATAAAATAACGCCATAGTCTTACTTAGAACGGTCATATTAATGTGCCATTGGCAAAGGAGATGGGTTGGATTTGGAAAGTATGTATCAAGAGAATTAACAAGAGTTAATCCCCTATCAGTTACGATAGAAAGAGGCTCTTCAATATTAGCAGCCTCCATTGCTGTGTGAGGTTGTATCATCATCCAATTTCAGTCCTCTTCAGTTTCGTTTTGTAGGAAGGAAAGCCCAAACTGAATAACTTGGTTTTGTCCATCAATTGTACACATATTCAGCGACGGCATGTTGAAGTTCGTTTTGTATGTAGAATCGAGTGGTAGGATATCAGGATTCTGCTTAAACATTGCAAAGCTATAAGGGTGGAGAAAGAGTAGTCGAGTAAGGTGATTGATTATCTTCAGAGCAGTGTTGTGGCGTAAAGCCTTAGTTCCTATATAATTTGTTAACTAAGTTGCCGTCTAAGACTTATCACATACACTTAAGAGCCAATACAGCGGAGATTTCCCATCAAGCTGCTTCATATGTCCTTTGGCTTTAAAGTTACCTCTGGGCGTGTTTCTCTTAGTTGTGAGAGAATAGCTTGTGTTGTTTGGCCAGTTCTCGCCGCGACAATAACAAGATCTATGATCTCAGGAGTATTAGAGGCAATTGAAGTCCCGTTGTTGTGGCATTCGTATATTATTTGTAGTCCAATTGGCTGAAATAGAATCCTGTGTCAGTGCTTATAGTCAATTGCACGTGATTGAAGGTGAAGAGGCTGTCTCAGTACAGGACGATTCGATTACCGTCTAATGCCTATGTCCTTGCTGACCTATATACATAATGTGCAGGTTCTGGAAGTTTCTATCCCGTGGCGTTCCCTGCAGCTCTATAACCAGATACGTCGCTGGAGCACTCCAAGACTACTCCACGGTTGTAGCCCTTGACACCTTTGTACCAACACCTTGATATTTGCATTCAGTCTTCTTAGAAGCTGTTATTTAGCGTTGAAGATAGACATCAATAGAAGAGTCTTTACCTTTGTCGTTATACTTACCAGCCTTATCACTAGTGTATACAACACGAATAAGATGCACTTTATCCGGCCGTATTGACTTATACATAATTGCAAATCCGTAATCATGAGCGTTGGCTTGAAGGGCAGCAAATATAGCCTGGTGATCCTTATAATATGCTGCAGGAAAGGCAGGGCCAAGTGGTTGTGGATTTGCTTTAGACATAGCTGGCGACAGCAAGAGCGAGCGCGGCGGCGAGAGCCTCGAATTATAGGAGTACCCAAAGCCTCAAAGGCTCGAAATTGAGAGCGAAGGCAGTGGCGAGAGCGAGCGAGAGCGGCGTTGAGGTCAAATCACAGGAGTATCGAAAGCCTCCAAATTGGAAGCGAGCGTAAGCGTAAGAGAGGTGGCGAGAGCGGTGGCATTCAGGGTCATCAAAAGTCTCAGAAATCACGATCGCGGTGAGATTCACAGGTGGTGATCGCGAGCGCGTACAAATTACTAAGCGCTCCGATCGGAGGGTATGTGGCTCGTGCAGGCGAGATTTAGCAACGCCCTAAATGTACACACTTAAGTTGTACGGCAATGTGGTGTTGAGAGAGATGGGGGCGGCTTGAGAGGTAGCTGGCACTGCCTTTCTGGTGAGCAATTGCTATGTATACTCTTCTCATCGCCAGAGTTGAAGAAGACAGCTTGTACTGGTAGGTTCGAATCCTGCGGCTGCCACCCCATCATGCTCAAAGATACCAGCGTGGCTAGTAGGACGATAGATGTGCGAGTAGCGACGGCAACCTCGAAAACGACTGCGACTCGATATCAGACTGTCCTTAGGGCCTGACAATTCACGCGCGGCTCCGTTCATAGTGGCAGATGGGATTGTGCTGGGGAGCGATCACGGGTGGTGGTGTTATTGGAGGAAGTTGGTTACAGTGAAGCCTTCTTGCAAGCCGGCAGCAACGCCTCAGGGATTTCCTACCTCAACGCAGCTTCAAACTGGACGATCCAGATCTCAGAGGCGTAACACCATACATAGTACAACAAAACAACCACACAGCACGCACAATTCTGCGGATCTAGGAGAGCATCACCACTTCCTACCACCGCAGTCCTGCCCGGCAGATTCTTCAACCCTTACCGAAATAACACCACCAACTCACAAAACACACAGCAGGCACTTGGTCCATACAGGGCACACAATCACACGATTTGGGGGGGGGGGTTAGAGTCTCCGGGTTTTTGGAGTTGCGGGAGCGTAGAAGAGGCTATTTGGACGAGAAAGAACGCTGTTGGGAAGGTTTTCCCCTGTGAGGACCAGGGTGGTCGTGGAATCGCGTTTGCTGTGGTCAGCGGAGTTGCAACATGGCTTCACTGTGGCCGTAGCCCACCAGGTATCTAGGGACCGCAGACACAGGAGGACAGTTGGTCGCTGAGTCAGAGCCTTACACCAAAGTCACAAACAGAGCACCTCTGTCAACGGATATGTATATATGCGTAGATAGAAGCTAAACTGCTCAGTGGAAGAGGTTGCTGGTTACACGAGTGTGATGAAGTGAGGTGCGTCTCCTGAGGTAGACGCAGTTCGGCAACTGGCGCCAAAGCTGGGCCATTCCGGTATAGCCATCCGTTAGGATGGCTGGAATTGTGTAAGAAATAATCAATCAATCATGAATTAGAATTTATCCGTAATTTATCCGTAATGGATTCATAGCAGCTGGTCTTGTTGCGCTGAACACGAGTGAGGTTTTGGAACGCCTGTTAGTTGATTTAACTAATGAAGTAGACACCTCCTCTTCCCTCCCTACTTCCTGGGTCCCAGAAACATCGCACAATACTGCAGAATTGATCTGCCAGACTGAGCTGATTTAAAGGCTCGTCCGATATACCTCTCGATCACCACCAAGTTATACGATCGAGGCAATAGATCAACTAGTCAAGGGATGCAATTTGGCTATGCACAGCGAATGAGAACATTCAATTACGGGCCGCAAACGAGAAAACTAAACGCGAGCGTAAGAGAGTATATATTGATAGAAGAGATGAAACTAGTGCTTTGGATGTTCTACAAAAGATTGTTGATAGCAACAATCAAGAGAAAGAGGCTATGGTAGGAGGTCAGCCAGAAGGAGGGCCAGCATTAATATGAGCTCCCCGAAAGTGCAGTACTTGTAGGATTCATACAGCTCGTCAACGTAAGTCGTGGCGTAACGACGTTTTTTCTCTCATCACACTCAATGAAATTGTAAACTACTTGACAATGGCACGCCGGAAAAGCCTAGCTGCAGCTGAACTAAATACTCGACTGAAAGAGGCTGTATTAGGCGTCCAAACTGGAAGTATAAGTCCTCGTACGAACCCAGAAAGGTATTGCGGGTGTGGCTTAGTAAAGAAACTATAGCGCGTCACGTCAAAGGAGGCTTACCACGTCCAGAAGGCCGCCGACAACAGAAGCTCTCGTACGCAGAAGAGAATGTACTTCTCAAGTGGATAGAAGGGCTGGCAATAAGTGGCTATTCTCCAGGGCATCTGGACATACGATTTAGACGACGCGCCACTCCTCACTCTTCAACTTCCACCACAATTCACACTTGGCCGAGACTGGGTTGCGCGATTGTTATACGACATGGAAACATCTCCTTTATAATTGGACGTCGTATTGGGTTTTTTCGAATGGACGGCGCAACTTAACAAGTCTTGCAGGCTTGGCTTGGCGCGTACGAGAAGATTGTCCAGAACGGGACTAAGCAAGAGCATGCGTGTAACATGGACGGATCAAGTCTGTAGATGGGAACAATGGAATAATATATTCAGATCACAAATCACAATCTCAGAATGATAACGTGTATGAGATGTTTATGCTGCTTGCGCAGTTTGTGCGTAGCCTCCACTAATCATCCAGTTTATCCATTTTTGCTGTAGAAATTCAGCGAAGAATCTTGTAGGCCCTTTCTCCATATTCTCCACATTCTGTATTTTCTTATACTTCTATAGTTGTCGTTTCCTTCTCATCGAGTTCGCAAGATTATCCTACGTCCTGTCGCTATTCCATTACATCATAATACTACGATAAGTCAAGATAACATTCCTGAAGGGCTAGTCGGTTCCGCTGCAGTCTGCAGCCCGGTGTGCGAGGTAAGCTCTTTATCTAAATTCCTCCTCAAAGCAGACAGGTCTCCGAGGAAAGTTATCATGGTAATATTGAACATTGCCCCCATTGGACATACCTTGGAATGATGTGGGTGAGGGTGTCCTTGCCGTAACCATGATGTGCTGGGCTACTATTGCAGGTCTGATCTCTTGAATCTTGAGCTACCACGATGCTCTCGGGAGAACTGGCTGAAAGCAACACAAAGTCTGCTAGCACAGCGAAATAAATTGCATACAGCATAGAGACAACTGGTTGGCAGGAGATCTTACACGCGTGTAACGAATTCAAAAAGAATTGTTGTCAATCGTTTTGATCGAACCTTGCCTTTAAATGGCACTAGCGCTTCATTTGGCCAAGTGGCTCAAGGGATACCACAAGTGGTTGCACTAATTCCGTGAGGGATGACTAAGCAGCCAAATTTCTGGAATCTTGGAAGGAGGATTACTGGAGAGCCCTTCATGAAGAACGGGACATGTTACATTGGAGGAAATTCGTGATAGGATTAGGGATATGCCTAGAGGGTGTGACCTTTGGTTCAGAATGGTGGAAGGCCAATTAAATCAGCAAAATCGTAAGAAAGCATAACTTCACAAGCGAACGAGCCAATTTTCCTTGGTATTTTACGAATTCACGAACACGTTGATTATCATAAAAATACAAATGACTTATAAATGGAATGAATTTGGCATGCTTTTAGCTGTCCAAGACGTAGAGGCTCAAAGAGAGGCGAATATACAATTACAAGCCGATTTGCGAGAAAGTATGGGTCGGACGAAGCAAACTGAGCCGCAAAAACGTCGCTGTAGATATTGCGGACAAACTGGTCATGATGTACAAACTTGTCCAAATGTTAGACATATCTGACGATTCAAATGCCGAAGAGTCAAAATAGTTGACTCCATTGATTGTTGAAATATTTAATGGTTTTGTATAGTGCCAAGGAATACTGGCCCGTTCGCTTGTAAATACACTTGCCCCTTTTGAAAAGGCACAAGACATTCCCCTGCTTAGTCATTCCGCACGGAGCTGGTGCACCCACTATTGGTACGTACGTACCTGACGAGCTAGTGGGTCGGACGGTCTGATGGGCTAGTGGATCCTCAATCACCCTATCACATACTTCAAATTGACGTAATTCAACAACTACTAATTCAAATAGCTTAACTTCAGGTTTGACTAATACGTTGACGCTTCGATCAAGTAAAAGCAGTATGGTCTAGTGATCTACAAACACTACATATCCGTGGAGCACGTGATGGTCTATTCTGGCTTGGCTGCTCAACCACTTGGATACTACCTGCTATCTTATTTTCTACTCCCCTGAGCTTCCTGGGCCTCCTGAGTACTTAATACTGCTCTTTAACCTACACACGACATTTTTATTTGTCTCTTTTTCTTTACCTTTTCATTTGCAGCTCATAGTGTCTTGTTTTCAGCCGATACGATTGTTGCATTTTGCATGTCCATTTGGCAACCCCTAATAAGCTGGTTTTTATCTTGAATAGTAGGGCTAGGAGGACTTTGTGAACGGTAGCAAATTAGAATTTGAATTGCCTAGGTCTGAAGGTCAAGTTCCGCGACATTGTGAGGGGTTTCGGGAATCAAAGGAGCAATGGCCCAAGGGTAGGCTGGGCAGGCGATGTTGTGTAGCTGAATATGAATATGTAGTCGTGATAATACTTCGTCCGGCTTCAAAGGGACTAGACCAGTTGCCCTAAATCCGTTTTGAATCGTACTTGAGCTATATGCATCTGCACGAGCCTGTAGATATAGCTCCAGAAAGTCGTCTTTATCAACATGCACAATGCCAAGCCGCATTTGTTCTCGAACGATCGTCCCGTAAGAATGCTTAAGGACCGCAAAGCAAGTTACCACCAGAGGCTGGAGTAAGTGAGATGAATACAGAGGCATGCATAGCCCCAAAATATCGTACTTTGTACAGTACCGGTCGAATTCAACCGTAACATCCCTTGGCCGTCGAGTGTCAGTAGTCGGTATCGCCCAACTTTGATCATTTGCAAGGGCCAGTCAAACCAATCTAGCTGGTACGAAGACTTAACTTCTGATTGGAGAGTTGGGGTTCGTGAGAATGGCCGGACGGCAGATGCAATAGGCTTAATTCGGCTACAAAGGCTCTTTGGGCCATATACGGAAGGCCGTAAGGTAGGAATAATCCACCCAGTAGCGTTTATAGACCCAATTACAGTTAGTCGCCCATTTGAATTTCCAGGCTGAATTGTATTCATACGAGCCTTTTCTGCAGACATAAGAACCTCGGCTGTTGTAATTACTTCCATTTGGAAGCCAGTCTTGTCGAAGTTGTATAATTCCTCAGCCGTAATCCAATATCTGGCTATTGTATTTCGAACAAGGCAAAACCAGGCCCGGACAACCTCAGTATCTCTGCATTTGGCTCGCTGGTAGTCATAATTTCGATTATAGCGTGCCCTGAGTTCAGAGTTTCGTTTTATAAACCGGTAGACCCATCGCTGGCAGAGTTTAAAGGGTAGGTCGCTGATCCACTTGGTCATCGTACCCACTAGCACGTCAGACCCACTAGCACGTCGAGTACGTTAGGATTTTTAACACACTCCATACCTATCAACCATCAGTTCAGGATTCTCATTGTCTCAAAAACCCTGGAGCAATTTTCTCAGAATGGCTGACAACGTGACATCTGACGCGAGTGGTTTAGACCTGAAAGTGGTCATCGGTGTAGGGCAGGAAGATGATCTCTGGCGGGCCACTCTTGCTGTTGGAGGGATGACCTGTGCAGCATGTATCGGTGCAATAACACAAGCTCTTCAGACCAAAAGCTGCATAAGGCATGTTGCGGTCAATCTAATTGCCAATAGTGCAACAGTGGAGTTCGTTGGCAAGGAGAGCCAGAGCACCATCGTTGAGGCTATCGAGGATATCGGATACGAAGCCACTATCGACACCGTGGAGAGTCTCAACGAGACTGCAGTGATCACGACTGGCCGGCGAACTGTTGAAATCCTGGTGGATGGCATGTTCTGTCATCACTGTCCGCCAAATGTCATGAATGCCCTTGAAGCTTTTGGGAATCGGGTTACGGTCGAAAAGCCTCTGACTATGAAAGACCCAATTCTGAGAATAAGTTATACGCCGGAAGCACCACATTTCACTATACGAAACATCATATCGGCAATATCACAAATAGACGCTCTCACACCTTCAGTATATCACGCCCCTACAATTGAAGAACGTTCGCGCCGCATTCATGATCAAGAACGACGACGTATCTTGAGCCGAGTAGTAGCAACAACTATCATCGCCATCCCAACTTTCATCATCGGGATTGTGTATATGAGCCTGGTTCCCAAAAGTGATTCAGGACGACAAGTTCTTATGGAACCGCTGGTTGCAGGGGTCAGCCGCAGTCAGTGGGCGTTGTTCATACTTGCAACACCTGTCTACTTTTTCTGTGCTAATGTGTTCCATCTTAGAGCTCTGAAGGAGGTTCGAGTGAGTCCCCGAGTTCCACGTATGCGATTTGTTTCTCGATACTGACTGAAATTAGGCCATGTGGAGGAGAGGCAGTGACACGCCAGTCCTGCGAAGGTTCTACCGCTTTGGCAGTATGAATATGCTAATGTCTCTTGGCACCTCAATAGCATATTTCTCGTCTGTGGCACAACTTATTGCGGCAGGAGCAAGAGATTCACAAATGGTCGAGGATAGCTCTTTTTACTTCGATTCGGTCGTCTTCCTCACCATGTTTCTCTTGATTGGCCGCCTGATAGAGGCGTTTAGCAAAGCCAAAACCGGAGACGCGGTTCTGAAGCTTGGACAATTACGTCCTACTGAGGCTCTACTCGTTGCCGATGAATCGTCTTTGCCCGCGAACGTAAAGTTTGACCTTCTCGAGTTTGGTGATATTGTCAGAGTTTTGCACGGCGGATCACCACCATGCGATGGTACAGTGAGTATTATTTTCATTGTCTTAGCCCGTTTTGATACATGGGATCGCTACTTATTTCTTCCTGCGAGCCTGAGCTCTCCACTGACAGCCGTTCAAGATCATGCGTGGTAATTCAAACTTTGACGAGTCGAGTTTGACAGGCGAGTCGAAACTCGTCAAGAAACATGTTGGTGATCAAGTGTATTCAGGCACCATCAATAAAGATTCGCCAATATCCATCAAGATTACTGGAGTTGCTGGGTCCTCTATGCTTGATCAAATCGTCAAGGCTGTGCGAGAAGGACAGACTAGAAGAGCACCAATGGAGCGCCTTGCGGATAGCTTGACGGGATACTTTGTTCCATTCGTAACTCTGATTGCGATGTGTACATGGTTCATTTGGTTGGCATTGGGGTATTCCGGCAACCTGCCAGCTGATTACCTCGGCGATACCGCGGGTAGCTGGGTTGCGTGGTCGTTGCAATTTGCGATTGCAGTTTTTGTTGTGGCATGCCCATGGTAAGTGAACGATCTCTAGAAGTTTCGTCATACTAATCAATATTAGTGGCCTTGCACTGGCAGCACCAACCGCTCTTCTCGTTGGAGGAGGCTTGGCTGCACAAAATGGCATTCTTGTAAAGGGTGGTGGTGAAGCATTCGAGAATGCCAGTCGGCTAGACTGTATCGTCTTCGACAAAACAGGCACGTTGACAGCTGGGGGCGAACCAGTTGTGACCAATCATCGCCTAGAGCTAGTTCCTACTGACATAGATGGCAAATATGTCGAAGAAGTTACTATCACTGGCATGATCAGCTCGCTCGAGGGCAACAGTAGCCATGCAATCGCAAAAGCGCTGACAGTCTGGTGCAACGGTAGAGAGTCTTCGAGTCTCCTAGCTAATGATGTAGAAGAAATCGCTGGTCAAGGCCTACAAGGAACCTTCAAAGTGAGTACCCCTGTTTTGCGGTCTTCGTTCGAAGCTTGCTTCATGCAGATTGCAACTTACCGGTACCTTAGCTTGACGATTTCACTATGGGTATGATTATCGGCAACGAAGACATGTTGGCAGCAAAGGACGTGATCATTTCTGAGAAAGCACAATCTGAGCTAGAGTCTTGGAAGTCAAAAGGCAAATCAGTGGCCCTTGCAGCTATCAGCATACAGCCAAGTACGGCTTGGGTTCTTGCTGCTATCTTTGCAATTTCTGATGAGAGTGAGTTATACAAACAATTCTGAGATACATGTTCTGACAACCTCTTTTAGTACGACCGGAGGCATCATCCGTCGTTCGAGCCTTGCAACAGCGTGGTATGGATGTTTGGATGCTCTCTGGTGACAACCAGGTCACAGCAAATGCGGTCGCAGCTCAAGTCGGTATTTTGTCTAGCAATGGTAAGCTTTCATCACTGAACATCGCGATTAATGCTGATATTCCCTAGTCATTGCTGGTGTACGGCCGACCCAGAAAGCCGATAAGATTCGATATCTTCAGAAGTCACTGAAGTGGAAGAAAAACGGCAGCGAATACAGCACGAAACGTTCATTAGTGGCCATGATAGGCGACGGAATCAATGATTCTCCTGCAATAACAGCGGCAGACGTCGGCATTGCCATCGGATCAGGCTCTGATATTGCAGTATCGAGCGCAGGATTTGTTCTAGTTTCGAGCAACCTCAACGCTCTTATCAGTCTTCTAGATCTCAGCAAGATCGTCTTCCGACGTATCAAGTTCAACTTTGCGTGTAAGTTTAATTTCATTTCTAACCCTGTTTGTCTCAAACATCTAGAGATATTGACCGAATCACGCAGGGGCTCTCATATACAATATGGCTGCGCTGCCAATTGCAGCAGGCGTTCTATATCCCATAGATGACAGGCACATTAGACTAGATCCAGTGTGGGCGAGTAAGTTCAACCATCGTCTGACCATGTCAGATCAATCAGATATCGAGGCACTGAAATTAATATTATGTAGGTTTGGCGATGGCATTGAGCAGTATCAGCGTTGTGTGCAGCAGTCTGCTGTTGAGAAGCGATCTTCCTGTGGTAGGGTGGAGAAAGACTGAGAGCTAGAGATACATTTGTTAAATACCACTAGATCTTTTAATTTACATATTACCAAGTACTCCAAAGAATATCTGCTTTCAGCACGTAGTTTGGTGAGTGAACTTTCAAGCAAGCGAACAGTCCAATAAACCCAGAGCTTTGGGAATACGAAATCGTCAATCTCAAAAGTTGAAGTTGAAGTACTTGACATATCTGGTAAACTCCTTGCCTGTTCATCGATGCGAGGTCCCAAATATCCGAATATTGGAACTACCCAGCCTTTTAACATCATGGGTAGAGCTACACACCAGCTTAAAGCCATGCATAATTCAGTAAAGTCATAGATAAAACCGCCTAAGTACTTACCGATTGTCTCTGATGGAGAGTATAAGGACGAAAGGGGTAGGGAGCAAAACTTATCTCACGATACCCGCATAGCTCTGTGTGTATTGAAGGATTAGATTTCCGAAGAACTGCTAGAAACGCCTGGACCCGACTTACGGCACATGGTCAGCCATCTATTTGTCAATAAAGAGTCGCGCAACGAGCTGATTCAAATACAAGACCTAGCAGCGTTGGTGCAGACTCCAACAGACAAACTCCATGGGGATAAGACGACCTTCGCACTTCCATTGCGCGCCAAGAAGAGGGTGAGCTTGGTCTTAGCGCTTGAGATGTTTGCTCGTGGCCACCAAACGAGAACGAACCTTTGGCGCTTTACCTTGATTTGAGATGTTATAAAGCTGCTTAACTCTATATTGTTGACAACATGTTTTTATTTTTCGCAGCGTGCTAGCCAACCTCACGGCCATTGAGTACCTATCGATGACTCGAAATTGATCACAGCACCCCAGCCTTCGTGGTCGACAGCAAAGCCTCCTCGTTGCTCGATTACGCTTCAAGGAAGAAACGGCTTGTATCTATAAACAGGTATACGGAAGAGAAGTCGAGTCTCTGATTGTAGGAGATGCATTAGAGATGGGATGGTTTAGAGTTTACGCGAGAATGTGAGTCCACTACGACCCCTCCGAGTCCTCAGCTGCACGCGTTCACAACGCGCTCTGGATGCAGATGTAATCACGAGGACTTTCATTCTTCTATTCATACTCTGTTCCAGCCGTCCACCGTAGGGACAGCTATGCCGGAATGACACGACTTTGGCACCAGTTGCCAAGCTGCGTCTCATCAGTAGACAAATCTCACTTCATCACACTCGTGACCAGCAACCTCCTCCACTGAGCGGTCTGGATACTATATGCGCATACATACACTTCCGTTGACAGGAGTGCTCTGTTTGTGACTGTGATATAAGGCTCTTCCTCGGCGACCAACTGTCCTTCTGTATCTGCGGTCCCTAGATACCTGGTGGGCTACGGCCACAGTGAAGCCATGTTGCAACTCCGCTGACCACAGCAAACGCGATTCCACGACCACCCTGGTCCTCACAGGGGAAAACCTTCCCAACAGCGTTCTTTCTCGTCCAAATCGCCTCTTCTATATCACCGCAACTCCAAACTCCCGTAGACCCCGACCCTCCCCAAATCGTTTGATTGTGTGCCCTTTGTGGGTCAAGTGCCGGCTGGGTGCTTTGTAAACTGGTGATGTTGTTCCGATGAGGGGTCAAGAATCTGCCGGGCAGGACTGCGGTGACAGGAAGTGGTGATGCTCTCCCAGATCCGCAGAATTGTGTGTGCTGTGTTTGTTTTGTTGTACTGTGTATGATTTTACTGCATCTGAGATCTAGGTGATCCGATCGAGGCTGTGTTGAGGTAGGAAAACCCTGAGAAGTTGCCGCCGGCTTGCACGAACGCTTCACTGTAGCCACCTTCCTCCAATGCTGACCACCGCCCGTGGTCGCCCCCAGCACAATCCCATCTGCCACTGTGATCGGAGCCGCGCGAGAATTGTCGAGCCCTAAGGGGGTCGGAAGTCGAGTGCGCAAGCCGTCCATCTGTCGTCCTACTAGCCACGCTGTTGACCTGAGCATGATGAGTTGGCAGCCGCAGGATTCGAACTTCCAGCACAAGCTGTTTTCCTCGACTCTGGCCATGAGAAGAGTATATACAGCAGATGCTCACTGGAAAGGCAGTGCCAGCTACCTCTCCAGCCGCCTTATTACATTCCGAGAGCTTATTTCCGTGTTGTATTCAGGAGGAAGAAAGTGTAGGGACAATGGCTGCACATAGTCTTAGGGGCTAGCTGGTTAGTCGGGTTCTCTTTATTGGCTTCTAATTTAACTTATATACTGGAACCCCTCCCCTGAAATAATCCTAAACCTAAACCCAATCCACTTTAGTCGCGCTGGTCACGCTTTGGCCAGGTAAGTAGTCATGTGAATCAGGTATAGCCGCAAAGTGGAATTATTAGGATGCACTCAACGCAATGATAAATAAGAACTGCGCGATTTTAAACTGCGTCTCACTCTTCCCTTTTCAACAGAGTTCTTCCTTCTTTCTTGGGTTTTTCGTCTTTCTTAAGCAAAGACGAGTGCTACCTGGGCTGATCGCCTGGTTGTCTCCTTTGTATACTTAGCGCTATCTACCAAACCAACCCAGCAAAATCCCACAACGCAAACCATGGCACCTATATTCAGGACGAGTTCTAAACGAAATCGATCATATACGCTTTTCAAAAAGCTCCCAACCGAGTTAAGAATCCAGATATGGACCCTTAGCCTTCCAGATCTACGTATTGTAGCTCTTCAAAAATACTGCCAGCCAGCCCCAAGGCCCGTTCGGTATCGGAGCATACTAGCTTCCTTAATTTATAACTTCAAACACACCGCTTCAGCCAGCCAGACGGATAAACAAGAGTGTGTTACTATTTATCGATCACAGACCTTCGTTCCTGTGAAGGGCCTAGCCAAGGATGACTCGAGAACAAAAGCCCAGGTTGAACTGTAAAGAACTACGTAAAGAGCTATTCACAATGTGGCGTTTACTCCCTTATGATATTAGCAGTAAGCCCTCCTTTACCCACCTAAGCGATACATGTATCAACAAGTGAAGATCAGACGGATGATTTAACTGACGATCTGATAGGAGGTGTGAGTCACGTGGGCACAGCCCACGTAAATGAGGGTCCAACCCTCACAGTTCCCAACATCTATGCGGTCTGTCGAGAATCTCGAGCTATCGTCAAACAGTATTACACTTTGGCGTTCAGAACCGAGAACTCACCTGGAACGTGGATCGATTTTAAGGAAGACGTATTATATCTCTCTCGCGAGATATGTGGAGATGGTAGCGCTTTCTACGAAAATTTTCAACAAGTTGTCAAGCAAGTAAAGAACCTTGCAATCAGCGGTACTTGGAGCTCATCTAAGGATCTTAAATCAGTCTACCAGCTTGGTTCTCTGATCGATATAACGGCGATCCTAGTAGGGTTCGGAAACCTGGAATGGTTAGCATTAGTAGATGCTCAGTATAAGCTGGATTGCACTGCGGATCTAGACATAATATATAAAGAATCGTATGAATCGGCCGAGGAATACGAGAAGTGTATTCGCCCGTGGGCTCATCCTTTATATAGTGTTGAGGAGTATTTATGGCCGAGGTGGTTCTTATTTGGAACTCTTGTTGACGATAGCGTTGAATGGCGGCAAGACAAAGGACTAAGGGAGAAGGTCCATGCTTGGAGATATAATTCGCAATAATGTTGTTTGCTCGTTGGCGATCTAGTTAATCGTCTTTGTAGAACTTATTGGAAGGCCGACGATGGAAATGGGCTTTCTGTCGTTACATACTAAAGATTGTTATTAAGAGTTGGTAGATATAAATGTTAAGCATGCTATAAATACCTCTTTCCCCTCTTCTGTCATCTTCTCCGTAATTTTGTAGGTCGTGCGGCGGTTGTTATCCTGTCTGAGCAGTCCTACATAGTGTACCAGTGTGTTTCGGAGTTGCAACATGGCTTCACTGTGGCCGTAGCCCACCAGGTATCTAGGGACCGCAGACACAGGAGGACAGCTGGTCGCCGAGTCAGAGCCTTA